>JABUQX010101920.1:0-22449 GCA_015478945.1 Trachelipus rathkii | reverse complement strand
GGCCCACGGAAATTTCGACCAACCTTTGGTCTTCATGGTCAATGTTTGACCCACGGTGATTTTGTGTCTTCTTTTAGGGCTTAGCCAACTATTTTTTTGATGTCTTTAACTTGTTTGACCATTGAGTATTTCGGCATTAACCTTGCCGTACACCATGGGTCATTTTTAGACCCACGCCAATTTTCTGGTCACTCGTGCCCCACCCGTCACATATTTCGTTCTTAACGCCTGGATGGACCTACCCAAACTGAACACCTACAGCACGGCGCGTGCGCACACACACACACACACACACACACACACACCCACACACACAACACACACACACACTTTTACAGACATTCACTATGACACGTTACATTTACCCATAGACACTTACATTTACACTTAATACACACGATACGCTGCGCACTCCAAAGCTTGACAGATACATGGGTCAATTTTTGCCCACGGTAATTTTTGTCCTTCCTTTAGGCGACTTAGCTTTTTTTGTATTCTTAACTTGTTTGACCATGGTATTTCGCCTTGACCTTTTGTATTCCAGGGTACAATTTTGATGCCTCAGCATTATTTATGCCCCCAACTTGATGCCTCAACTTTAATGGCTCCCAATCACCGTAAAGAGTATCTAGTGATGTTCTATTAGTGTTCTCTGAGTATTCTATGAGTGCCAGGTGAGTGCCAGGTGAGTGCTGCCAAGTGAGTGCCAATGAGTGCCAAATGAGTGCCAAGTGAGTGCCAATGATGCCAAGTGAGTGCCAATAGTGCCAAGTGAGTGCCACATAGTGCCAACTGAGTGCACTTTTTTCAAGTCTTTTCTAGCCTCCCCTGAGCCCCGAATAGCCCTAATATAGGTGTCTACCCTAGGTAATAAGGTATGAGGAATCGATTGGTGTATATTACAAGCTGCTAGAAAGCTTTCCTACTATGAGTTAGTTATTTTATAACACTTATAAGACGAAGGAATATATATCTAAAGAGTTTACACAGTTGAGACAGTGATCGCAAACGGTTTCGAGTTCGCGGTCCGCAGGTGACCCATCCGGCGAAACCGCCGCGCGTTGCGCCGGAGGCGCAATATTCCGCGTTCCCGCCCGCCGAGTGCCGCCCGCAGGCGCAATAGTTCCGCGTAACCGCCGCCGCGTTCGTCCGCAGACGCAAAATTTCCGCGTGAACGAAAAATATGATATCAATGTAAATATTCAAAGAATTTCGCTTCAAATATACTACGAGTCATTCATCTATTTTACTAAAATTTGACGAAATTTTATTAAAAAACATATACTTACATACCTTAAAGCAGTAAAAACAAGAGGTGTTATTACCTAACACCTAGGGGATTAGTAGGCCTTTGTTTCATGTGTTACTGCTTTAACTTTCTGCTTTACTGCTTTAACTCATGTTTTACTGCTTAAACTTTCTGCTTTTACTGCTTTAACTTTCTGCTTACTGCTTTAAACTTTCTGCTTTACTGCTTTAAATTTTCTGTTTTACTGCTGTAACTCACATACATTACATACCTTAAAGCAGTTAAACAGTAAACCAATAGAGGTGTTACCTAAACACCTAGGGGATTAGTATGCTTTTGTCTTTACTGCTTCTGCTTTAACTATACACGTGCTTTACTGCTTTTAACTTTTTTCGCTTTACTGCTTAACTCATCGTTTTACTGCTTTAAACTCACTGCTTTTATGCTTTAACTTTCTGCTTTACTGCTTAACCTCATATATTTATTATAACTTTCTGCTTTACTGCTTAACTTTCTGCTTTACTGCTTTAAACTCACTGCTTTACTACTTTAACTTTCTGATTAGTATGCTTTAACTCTCTGCTTTACTGCTTTAACTCATTATATTTATTAACATTATTGTTTCTTTTTATATTTTTTTATTTTGTTTATTACTTTTTATTATTTCTATTTTTATTTTTGTTTGTAACACGTCTTATTTCTAATTTGGATTTTGAGACTGAAAAAAGACAGACTTTCGGTAATATAAACATTTTTATTTTAATAAAATTGCCAACGAAAGTTTATAAAAACTTTTATATATAAGAGTTTTAAGGAAAGTAAAATCGCGCGTTTTTTTCATTTTTAAAGCCTTTATTACATAACAGAAACTATAAATCATTGACATACAAATTTTGCATCAAATATTTTACAAGTTTATTAAAACATAACATTATTTAAAAACATATAATGAAATAAATACATTAAGACTCCACATAAATTGGAATATAAGCGGCTGAACAGGGTAAGACATCCTTTTTCACTAATTATGTATATTTTAAAAAATTCAAAAAGAAAATTTTCTTCAAATAAAAGGTTAGTGCAACTACTTCAAACATGTGAACAGTATCGGTTTCTGCTCTATAAACGGAAATCCAATGACCTGTTGAGGTGATGTGACGAGGCATTGTATTGAATATGAAGCAGGTGTCCTTCTCCAACTTTACAGTTTATTTCGTTAATAGCGAACACACCTAAAAAGCGAGGATCATTTTTAAACACTGATTTTATTTCCTCTTCATTCATCTTTAATAATTCAAAAGTACGTGCGTACTCTGTCAATTTCAATGAGTTGAGGATGCTCAAGATAGACCACTACAGTGAGGGGTGATTGTAGACTTGATCCAAAAGAGAGACTTAGTCCTAAGGTGCCCTTTCTCAAAATGTTTAAATGATAGGCGTTACAAGCTGAAAGGTCTGCAGTAAGATCATACGCATATAAATTACTATTTTTTGCGTATTCTTCAAGATTTAAAACCTGTCCCACTATCATTAAATTAATACAGTATTGGCTATTAAGTTGTAAAAAAGCCGCGTACAGAGAGATAGGTCTCCGTTGTATAACCATTTCATAATCACGCCCGTGAGGTAGTCCATTCACATGTAAACTGATGCCCTTAAGTCCAAAGGTGTGAATTTATAGGGTGACTTTTATAATTCCCGGAGTAGGCTTCAGTTCCACAATCCCTATTATTACTTTCTTGGTAAAAACGCTTTCACAATGTTAGGGATATTGATACTCGATAATCCTTGATTGAAATTAAATATCTTGGTTTCCAACTCTCTTAATAGGCACTTGCTGTTGTATTCAAAAGCGAATTTCAATTTCCAAATGTCGCTGTTGGTGATAATTTCACTTTCTAACATAGAGATAAGCCTCCAACAGTTGAAAACAGGTTCAGACATTACAGCTGGACAGTAGCGTTGACTTTTTATTTTAAGAGCAAATTTAGGTTTGATCGATATTGATAAAATGATTCTAGTATCTACAGATGTTAGAATGAGTTTCTTGAGAGAAGATATCGCCATTTATTCGACCGTAAAATTCATAAGTATTATTATGACTTTAGCTCTTTATCTATATGTGCAGCTTCATCTTGAAACTATATAAAAACCACATGATTGATGATGAGATTGTTTAGCTTCGTCTGAATAATTTAACAATTCTATATAGCTCCTATAAGGATAATTAGGCAGCTGATGCACCTAGTGAAGTTCCGTTAAGATAGACTTCAACTGGGTGAAACATGGATACAGGAAATTTGATTCTGTACTATACTATATGGTCATCACCCGTAGGAAGATCTGTACAAAGGTTTTTGTCAATTTCGTTTTTACATATAAAACACATTAGAGGGATCTAAGTACTGATCAGAAGTGCCTGGAATATTGAACTCTTGAGAGAGAAACATCTGTATTGGTAATTGAATGCAAAGGATTAATACTGATAAAGTTTGAGGACTCGCTAACGCTAATCTGTGTAGGGTTTCATGGAGAGAGATCCAATTCACCTACAAACAATCAGGGACTAGAGGATGAAGGAAAATGGCATCTTGCATGTGCGAGCTGTGTATATAAGTAAGGTTTTTCATGAAAATGTTCATTATACGACCAGAGCCGCACATGCAAGAATGCATTTCCTTTCATCCTTCTAGTCCTGATTGTTGTAAGAGTGAATTTTGATTCTCTTCTCCATGAAGTTACAAAGATTAGCGTTAGCGAGTCCAACTTTATTCAGTATTAATCCTTTGCATTCAATACCATACAGATGCGTCTCTAAGAGTTCAAATATTCCGGCGACTTCTGATCAGTACTTAGGATCCCTCTAATGTGTTTGTATATGAAAACGAAAATTGACAAAAACCTGATGTACAATCTTCCTACGGGTGATAACCATATAGTCTATACAGAATCAAATTTCCTTATACATGTTTCACCCAGGTTAAGGTCTATCTTAACGGAAACTTCACTTAGGTGCCATCAAGCTGCTAATTATCCTTTATAGAGCTATTATAAATATTTGTTAAAATTATTCAGACGATGCAAAACTCTCATCTCATATCATGTGGTTTTACAGTTTCAAAGATGAAACTGCACATATAGATAAAGCTCAGCTAAGTCATAAATAATACTTATGAATTTTACGGTCGCTTAAATGGCGATAACTTCTCTCAAGAAAGACTCATTCTACCAGCTGTAGATACTAGAATCATTGGTCACGATCAAAATCCTAAATTTGCTTCTTAAAATAAAAAGTAAAACCGCTGCTACGGCTGTATGTCCTAACCTGTTTTCAAACTGTTGGAAGCTTATCTCTATGTTAGAAAGTGGAAATTTCACCACTCAAGCGAACATTTGGAAATTTGGAAATACTACAGCAAAGTACCCTATTAAGAGAGTTTGAACCAAGATATTTAATTTCACTCAAGGATTATCGAGTATCAATATCCCCAAACAATGTGAACGGAAATTTACCACGAAGTAAATAATAGGGATTGTGGAACATGAAGTCTACTCTGGGAATTATAAAAAAGTCACCCTAAAATTCACACCTTTCGCTTAGGGGCAATCAGTTACATGTGAAGGACTACCTCACGGATACCGTGATTATGGAAATGTTATACAACGGAGACCTATCTCTCTGTACGCGGCCTTTTTTACACTTAATAGCCAAAACTGTATCATGTAATGATAGTGGGACAGGTTTAAATCTTGAAGAATACGCAAAGAATAGTAATTTATATGCGTATGATCTTACTGCAGACCTTTCAGCTTGTAACGCCTATCATTTAAACATTTTGAGAAAGGGAACCTTAGGACTAAATCTCTCTTTTGGATCGATTCTACAATCACCCATCACTGTAGTGGTCTATCTTGAGCTTCCTCAACTCATTGAAAATGACAGAGTACGCAACTACTTTTGAATTATTAAAGATGAATGAAGAGGAAATAAAATCGCGTGTTTAAAAATGAGCCTCGCTTTTTAGGTGTGTTTGCATAACGAAATAAACTCTGTAAAAGTTGGAGAAGGACACCTGCTTCATTTCAAATACATTGCCTCTCACATCACCTCCAACAGGTCATTGGATTCCGTTCTAATAGGGAGCAGATAAACCGATACTTTCACATAATGATTTCTTTGAACTTAAAATTTATATTGAATAAATTATATTACCTTATTTTTAAAATATAATAATGTAAGCTGTGTAAAAACTATGTCTTACCCTGTTCAGCCCTTATATTCCAATTTATGTGGAGTCTACTGTATTATTTATATTTATAATAGTTTTTAAATAATCGTTATGTTTTAATAAACTTTGTTAATTTATATTTGATGCTAAAATTTGTATGTCAATGATTTTATAGGTTTACTGATATGAATAAAGGCTTTAAAATGAAAAAACGCGATTTACTTCCCTTAAAACTCTTATATATTAAAAAGTTTTATAAAAATTTCGTGAATTTTATATATTAACTTAATCTTTACGGTCACGCGCGAAAACTCTGATGTGTTGTTATCTTACATTACAAATTAAAAATAAAAAGTATTAAAACAAAAATTAAAAATAGAAATAATAAAAAGTAATTTAAAAACAAAAATTAAAAAATATAAAAGAAAAACATAATGTTAAATAAATATATAAATAAACCAGTAAAGCAGAGAGTTAAAGCAGTAAAGCAGAGCACGTTAAAGTAGTTAAGCAGTGAATGAATGAATGAATGAGAGAAAGTTAAAAGCAGTTAAAGCAGAAAGTTAAACAGTAAAGCAGAGAGTTAAAGCAGTTAGCAGAAAGTTAAAGCAGTAAAGCAGTGAGTTAAAGCCAGTAAAACAGAGTTAAAGCAGTAAGCAGAAAGTTAAAGCAGTAAAGCAGTGAGTTAAAGCAGTAAAGCAGTAAAACAAAAGCATACTAATTCCCCCTAGGTGTTAGGTAACACCTCTATTGTTTTACTGCTTTATGCTTTAGGTATGTAATGTTAATAGAGTTAAAGCAGTGTAAAGCAGAAAGTTAAAGAGCAAAAGCAGAAAGTAAAAGCAGTAAAGCAGAAAGAGGTTAAAGCAGTAAATCAGAAAGTTAAAGCAGTTAAAAACATGAGTTAAAGCAGTAAAGCAGAAAGTTAAAGCAGTAAAAGCAGTAAAACAAAAGCTTACTAATCCCCTAGGTGTTATGGTAAAATAACACCTCTTATGTTTTAACTGCTTTAAAGATTGTAAAAGTATATGTTTAAAAGCATTCTTCGCAAAAATAAAAACAACTGAAAGAATTTGCATTAAGCATTTGAAGCGAAATTCTTTTGAATAGTTTACATTGATATCATATTTTTCGTTCACGCGGGATTTTGCGTCTGCGGACGGCACGCGCGGCGGCTTACGCGAAATATTTGCGCTGCGGGCGCACTCGGGCGGGCGGAACGCGGAAATATTGCGCGCGGGCGCACGCGGCGGGCGGTTTCGCGGATGGTCAGCTCGGACTCGCCCTCGGGAAACGTTTGCGAATCACTGTCTCAAACTGTGTACTCTTTAGATATATATTCTGTCATGCTATAAGTGTTTATAAATCTAACTCATAGTAGAAGCTTTTCGAAAAGGCTTGTAATATCCCCAAATCGCTTCCCATTACCTTATTTTAAAGCGTAGAAAATCACAATATGGCTATTCAGGGCTCAGGGGAGGCTAGAAGAAGACTTGAAAAAAGTGGCACTCAGTTGCCACTATGTGGCACTCACTTAGGCCACTATGTGGCCACTCACTTGGCACTCATTTGGCACTCACTTGGCACTTATTGGCCACTCATTGGCACTCACTTTGGCACTCATCTTGGCACTCACCCTGCACTCATAGAATACTCATAGAACAACTAATAGAACATCACTAGATACTCTTACGGTGATTGGAGCATTAAAGTTGAAGGCCATCAAAGTTGAGGCATTATTGCTGAGGCATCAAAATTGTCCCCTGGAATACAAAAGGTTAGGCGCGAAAATATCATGTCAACAAGGTTAAGATATCAAAAAAAGGGCTAAGCCCTAAAGGAAGGACAAAATTACCGTGGCAAAAATTGACCCATGGTATCTGTCAAGGTGGTCAAACAAGGTGTGTGTGTGTGGTTGTATAAGTGTAAATGTAAGTGTCTATGGGTAAATGTAAGTGTCATAGTGAATGCTGTATAGTGTAAGTGTGTGTGTGGGTGTGTGGTGTGTGTGTGTGTGTGTGTGTGTGTGTCGTTGCGCACGCGCACGTGTGTAGGTGTTCAGGTTGGGTAGGTCCATACAGGCGTTCAAGTTAGAATAGAAGTATGTGACGGGTGGGCACGAGTGACCAGAAAATTGCGTGGTCAAAAATGACCCATTGGTGTACGCAAGGTTAAATGCCGAAATACATAGGTCAAGACAAGTTAAAGACATTCAAAAAAAGTAGAGGCTTTAAGCCCTAAAGGAAGATCAAAAATCACCGTGGCGTCAAAATTGACCCATGGAAGACCAAAGGGTTGGTCGAAAATTGCGTGGGCCAAAATTGACCCATGGAAGACAAAAAGGGTAGCCAAAATTACCGTGGGCCAAATTGACCCTGTATCTGGCAAGGTGGTCAAACAAGGTACCGACATCAAAAAATAGGCTAAGCCCCTAAAGGAAGATCAAAAAATACCGTGGGGCAAAAAATTGCCCACGTCGAAAAATAGGGGGGGGTAAAATGTGGGTAATACGTACAACGGGTGCTGACGCACCGTTTGGCGCAACCCTTCTCTTCAAAAGGGTGCTAAAAATTAGGTTGCACCGAAAAATTTAGGGTTGCCAAAAAATTAGGTTGCCCAAAAAAATTAGGGGCGCCAAAAAATTTAGGTTTCTCAAAATTAGGGTTCTCAAAAAATTAGGGTTCTCAAAAAATTAGGGTTCTCAAAAAATACCGTGGGCCAAAAATGACCCATGGAAGATCAAAGGGTTGGTCGAAAAAAAGGTAAAGGCCAAAAAGGTCAAGGCCCAAAAAGGTCAAGGTCAGGTAAAAAATTTGGGCTCAAAAAAGGTCAAGCCCAAAAAGGTCAAGCCCAAAAAGGCATCAAGGGCAGGTGAAGAGCTACGGGCTACAAAAATGCCTCAGGTAGGTTCCTGGGAGCTGTGGTCAAAATGACCAACACGTGCGGAATGGCTCTCCTACTACTGGTGATACCTCAAACCCTGGCGTCAATAACCTTGTTCAAATTATAACACGAAACTTATCTAATATGAGTATATATTTTTACAACTTTATATTTCTTTGTTTTAACACATATAACAACGTACCTAATCTCGACTACGCTTACTTATTACATCAGAAAAGAAATTTATTAAAGTTCTAAAAAGGAAATTCCTTAAACACCTGCCTAAAGTACCTAGAAACTCAAATGATTACGTGAAATATATATAAAACGAATTTTAATTTCTAATGAATTCTAACTTTAGACATGTTTGAGAAATCGGCTTGATACAACTCTAGTCAATTTACATTTTGTTGTGATAATGAAGCTTATTTGACCTTAGGCACATCATTATATGTGTTATAACAAAGAAATCTAAAGTTGTAAAAATTAGTATTCATATTAGATCACTTTCATGTAATAATATGGACTCATAGGTAATTTAGGCAGGTGTTTGAGGAATCCCCTTTGTAGAACTATAAATGGCTTACATTTCATTATAATATTGAAGCTAATCTGGCAAGTACATCATTCTATGAGATATCACAAAGAATACCTAAGCTGTAAAAATTAGTATTCATATAAGAACAGTTTCACGTAATAATTTGAAATCATAGCTAATTTAGGAAGGTTCCTTAGAAATAGATTTTGTAGAGCTCTAAGAAATTTACATTCTAGTGTAATTATAAACCGTAGTCGAGCATAGGTAATATGTTCTATGTGTTATATCAAAGAAATCTAAAGTTGAAAATAATTATTATTCCTATTAGATACGTATCAAGTAATAATTTTAAAACGCTTATGTTCTTGCAGTAGATATCTGCTTTGTCGAATTCGCAGAAAATTAGATTGTATTACAGTAATAAATCGTAGTTGAGTGTAGGTACATTGTATATGTGTTATAACAAAAAAATATAAAGTTGTAAAAACTAGAATTCATTTTGGATCAATATATTGTAATATATTTAATCACATATAATTTAGTAAGGTGTTTGAGGAATCTAATTTGTAGAACTCCAGCAAATTTACATTCTAGTGTAATAAGAGATCCCAACCAAGATTAGGTACATTGCTAATGGATTATAACAAAGAAATCTTAAATTGTAAGAATTAAAAATAAATAATTTTAGATCAGTTTCATGTAATAATTTAGACTTCTAATTAAATAAGGCAAGTGTTTGAGAAATTTCCTTTATAGAACTCTAAAACATTGATATTCTGGTATAATAATGAAGGGTAGTCTGGCTTACGTACATCTCTATACTATATGTTACATCAAACAAATCTAAAGTTATAAAAATTAGCGTTCATATTAAATCAGTTCGTGAAATATTGGACTCCCAAATAATTTAATCAAGGTGTTGCAACTTGTGTAGAAACCTTAAAAAGTTTACATTTTGGTGTAACAATAAAGCGTAGTCGAGCTTACGTACTCCATTATATGTCTTATACCCAGTAAATCAAAAGTTGTAAAAATTAGAATTCATATTAGATCATTTTTAATGCTATAATTTGGATTGTAAGGCAATTTACATAGGTAATTGAGGTATATACTTTGTAAAACTCTAAAAAAAATTACATTCTAGAGTAATAGGTAATCGTACTCGAGCTTATGTACGTGGTAATATGTGTTTTAACTGAGAAATTAAAAGTTGTAAAATTGAGTATTAATATAAGATCAGTTTAATGTAATAATTTGGTATCATAAGGTAACTTATCAGGTGTTAAGGTATCTCGTGTTGTAGAACTTGTAAAAAAATTTAACGTTCTGCTGTTATTTAAATAATTTATGAATGTAGTTGAGTATGGTATATTGTTAATGTTGTTATAACAGATTTCTAAATTTGAAAAAATCAGTATTCATATTAGATAGGTTTCAACAAATAATTTATAATTCATATAATTTAGGCAAGTGTTTGAGAAATCTACTATGTACAACTCTAAAAATATACATTCTGCAGTAACAATAAAGCCTGGCAGCTCTGCTATATCTAGCCTTTTTAGAAACAAAAGAAATCTTGAAGTTGTTGTCTTAAGGGGTCACCTTAGATCAGTTTCATGTAATATTGGAATCCTCGGTAATTTAGACAGGCGTTCGAAATCTACCTTGTAGAACTCTAAAAAATTTTCTTTCTGGTGCAATAATAAAGCGCAGTTGAGCTTAGGTTTATCACTATATGTGTCATAACAAGGAAATCTAAAGTTTTAAAAATTATTATTCAATTAGATCAGTTTCAGAAAATAATTTGGACACCAACGCTAATATAGGCAAAGTATTGAGGTAATTCCTTGTAGGAACTCTAACAAAGCTACATTTTTGGTGTAATAATAAATCGTAGTCGAGCTTAGGTGACATTGTTATTAAGTGTTAAAACAAAGAATTCTAAAGTTGAAAATAGTTAACTTTCATATAGATAAGTTCACGTAACAATTTGGATTCCAGCAATTTATTCAAGTGTTAATAGTATCTCCTTTGTAAACCGCTAAACCTTTACATTACTGGTATAATAACTGAAGCGCAATATCCGGCTTAAGTGCCTCGTTGTAGGAGATATTAACAAAACATAATAAAGTTTGCAAAATTAGTATTCATTACTAGATCAGTTTCATGTAATAATTTGGACTCCTAGGTAACTTAGAAGGGTGTTTGAGGTATCTTGTTGTTAGAACTTTAACAAAATTTACATTCTCCTTTAATAATAGTCATAATTTATTAAGTACATTGTTACATGTGGTTTAACAAAATCTAAATTGAAAATATATATTCATATTAGTCAATTTCATGCTGATAATTTTAATCTCGGAAAATTTAGGTAAGGTGTTTGAGGTATTTTCTTTGTTGGGAACTGTTCAAACAAAATTACATTCTGAAGTAATAATTAAAACGTAGTCCAGCGTATATTACATTTATATGTGAAATAACAAAGAAATCTTAAAGTTGTAAAAAAAATGAGTATTCAATTTAGATCAGTTTCATGTAATAATAAATATACTAATAGGTAATTTAATATTGATAAAATATATACATATGTTTAAAACTCTTAAAACATCATTTGCTGTTGCTTAAAACGTAATCTTTCTTAGAGTACATCGTTCTATGAGATATAACAAAGTAATCTAAGGTTGTAAAAATTAGTATTCATATGAAATAAGTATCATGTAATAATTTGGACTCTTAAGTAACTTAGGCAGGTGCTTGAGGTATCTACTTTGTAGAACTCTAACAAATTTACACTCTAGTTTAGAATAAAGTGAAGTTGGGCTTACGTACATTGAATATTTGTTGTGGCGACAAGAAATCTAAAGTTGAATAAATTAATTCTTCATATTAGATCGAGTTTCATTGTAATAATTTGGAAATTCCTAGTTATTTAGTAAGTGTTTGGAATCTCTTTACAAAACAATTAAAATTTACTTCGTGGTGTAATAATAAAACGTAGACGAGCTTATATATATTGTTATATGTTTTATATATTAGATCAGTTTCATGTAATAGCTTGGACTCTTAGGTAATTCAGGCAGGTGTTTGAGAATCTCCTTGTAGAACTTATCATATTTATATCTGGTGTGATAATAAACGCAGTGAGCTTTGTACATGTTCAATATGTTATATCAAAGAAATCTAAAGCTGTAAAGGTTAGTATTCATTTAGGTTAGTTTTATGTAATATATTTGATTCCTAGGTAATTTTGGCAGTTGTTTGGGGTATCTCCTTTGTAAAATAATAAATCATTTACATTCTAGTATAATAATGAAGCGTAATCCGACTTAAGTACATCCTTCTCTGAGATACAACAAATAATGCTAAAGGTGTAAAAATTTGTATTCAAATTAGATCAGTTTCATGTAATAACTTAAAATCGTAGGTAATTTACGGCAGGTGTTTCAGAAAATCGCTTTGAGAACTTTAAAAACTTACCTTTGTTATAAAATTAAGAGTAGGTCGAGCTAAGGTAAATTGTTATATGTGTTATAACAAAGAAATCTAAAGATGTAAAAATCCCAATTCATATTAGAACAGTTTCATGTAATAATTTGGACTCTTAAATAATTCAGGCAGGTATTTAAGAAATCTCCTATGCAGAATTTTTTCTAATTTACATTCCGGTGTAACAGTAAAGTTTTGTAGATCTTAGTACGTTGTTCCATGTGTTATAACAAAGAAATCTAAAGCTGTAAAAATAAGCATTCATTTAGGTTAGTTTCATGTAATAATTTTGAATCCTGGGTAATTTAGGCAGGTGTTTGGGGTATCTATTTTGAAGAAGTATAAATCATTTGAATTCTAGTATAATAAGGAAGAAAAATCTTTCTATGAGATATAACAAATAATACTGAGTGTGAAAAAAATTAGTTTTCATATTAGGTCACTTTCATTTAATAACTTAGAATAGTAGGTAATTTAGGCAGGTGTTTGAGAAACCTGCTCTGTAGAACTCTAAAAAATTTACTTTTTATTGTAGGAATAAAGAGTAGTCGAGCTTAGGTACATTGTTATATGTGTTTTAACAAAGAATCCTAAAGTTATAATAATTAGTATTCAAAATTAGATCAGTTTATTATTAAACTTAGAATCCTAGGTAATTTAGGCAGGTGTTAGAGATATCTCCTTTGTAAAACTCTATAAAATTTACATTCTGGTGTAATAATAAAGCGTAGTCGAGCTTAGGTACAGTACTATATGTGTTATAACAAAGAAATCTAAAGTTCATATAATATTTTGATTCATACTAAATCAGTTTTATGTAATAATTTTACTCTCCTAGGTAATTTAAGCATGTAAATTAGTAAATCTCCTTTCTAGAACCTCTAAAGAACATTTGCATTCTGCGTTAAAATAAAAGTAGGTCGAGCTTAAGTAAAGGTTATATCGTTTATAACAAAAAAAATCTAAAGTTGTAAAAACCAGTATTCATATTAGATCAGTTTCATGTAAGAGTTTGGGACTTTAGTTTATTAGGCAAGGCAGTGTTTGTGTATGGCTTTGTAGAAACTTATAAAAAACGTTTACATTACTGTTATAACAATGAAGCGTAATCACGCTTAGGTGTATCGTTGTATGGGAAATAGCTGAAAAAGTAAAATTGTAAAGATTAGTGTACATATTTATCAGGTTCATGTTAATAATTTGGACACCTACATGATTAGTAGGTGTTTGAGAAATCTCCTTTGAAGAAAACTACAAAGGTTTTATATGATTGTGAAATTCATTAACCCAATCACGCTTACAGCACAAATACAATTTTAAAATACAGCTAAGTAATCTAAACTTGTTAAAATAGTAGTTATTTTATACCAATTTCATGTAATAAAAGAGAGGATTAGGCTATTAGAAAAACGAGTTCGTTTTTATATTCTTGTGAATAATAACGCTAAGTCCGAGCTTAGGTACTTTTAAATATGTAAATTATAGCAAAGAAATCTAAAACTGTAAAAGTACTAATTCATGTATTAGACCATATTTCATGGTATAAGTTTGATTCTATGTAATTTTAGCAAGTATCTTGAGGCCTTCTTATCAGAATCTGAAAATATTTACATTCTGGTACAATAATGAAGTGCAATCAAGCACGAATGCCCTTAACTTGTATATAAGAAAAGCAAAGGCAAATGGCTGAAAAGTATTACATATAGAATTAAATTTTCATGTAATAATTTGATACTGCACAAGGATAATTTAGGCAGTGTATTGAGGTAATTACAAAGAATATAACGCATTCTTCGTGTGAATTATAGAAACGTTGCATTCTGTAGGAAATTTGTTATGAAACAATGTTTTAATAACAAAGAATGTCTAAAGTTGTAAAAATTATATATTCATATTAGAAATAGTTTCATTAATTAATCTGTATTATACTAATAGTAATTCAGGTAAAGTGTACTTCCCATTTTGCTCAAGCACTCTAAAAATATTTCATCCTGGTGTAATAATAAGCGTAGTCCGAGCTTAGGTAAATTGTTCTATGTACTATAGCAAAAATCTAAATTTTGTAAAATTAGTGTTCATATTTAGATCAGATTCATGTAATAATATGGAAACCCTAGATAATAAGGCAGGTCATCTTTGAAAAACTTACTTTGTAGAATAACAAAATTTACATATTAGTTGTTAATTGTAAAATCTTAGTTCAATTAGATAAATGTTCTTAAACGCAGTAAAGCCAACTGCCAGGCGACGGAGGAGGGGTGGGTTGGGGTGTTTGCGGGTTACATTGGCTTTGTTTCTTTTACGGTCAATTAAATTAACTATTATTAGTAAAAAAAAAAAAAAAATTTAAAATTATCAAGGAAAATTTATGACTTTTTAAAAAACTCAAAATAATATAATATTTAAAAAAAAACTTAAAAAAAAAAGGTAAATGTTTCTTAAGAAAAATGAGGAAAAATTAGTTAAGTATATCTAAAAAGCGATAATGAGATTTGAAAAATTAATATTGAATAATATCAATGTTCAGAATAATTAATAATAACGGAATACAGAAGAGAACCAGCATGTGAATAGCATTAGATGCCGGCAGTTTATAGGTGTTTTGGAAAAATAATCAGTTAGAGAAGTTAAATGATTACTTAGTTATGAGTTATGTAGATTTAGGTTAGTTATTGTGTCGAGAGAGCGGAATAAGTAAAGAGGCGCGTTAATTTAAGTTATCTGTGTCTAAAGAAAGTATGGTTAGTCTGAAATAAAGGATTTGGATAAACCTGAAGCATGAATGCGTTATAGATAAATGGGTGAAGAAGAAAGAGTAGTTAGAGTGGCGGCCATATCAATTGTATAAGCTAATTGGGATTTCATATGTTGTATCATTATTATGTGGTTACTATAGTGATCATATAAGCAAATTTAATTATTATTAGGTAAATTTCACTTCAAAATTAAATTTTTATGGGTAATCTAACAATTTCCGGTTCTTAAGTACTTTTCCCAAATACTATTAAGTTTGCACAAAATTTTCCTTAAACTTGTATTCTGTCTATAATGTTTGAAACCTCTTACATCTCATTTCCATCAATCATACAAAATCTCATATGTCGCCTTACTTTCAGATGTCAGTATAGCTTCAACGTTTGAGTCAACTGGTGATATCTGTTGCCTCATCTCACTGATCATGTCTTCTGCCCTAGGGAACCATAGGGATCTTGTGTATTAACGTTGAATAATCTAAAGCTTTGTGACAGAGTATGAGTAACATCAGTATTTCGCTACTCATCCAAGCTACTCGTATAGCTTGGATTATCCTGTCCTTCGCTTTGCTTACTATTGTCTAGTTTTTTCTTTTAGATCGTTTCATTTCAGCTCTTGTTGATGAGCAACCTCTTCCTCTCCTTTCAAATTAATTGTGGTGTTCCTCAGGTTCTGTTTTATCATCCAATTTAATTCTACTTTCATCAACGAATCTTCTTAGCCTGCACTTCTATTCTCTTCAGCTCTTTGCCGATGACACTCAAATCACTCCATTTGTCCACTCATTTTAATGTGCTTCCCATACTGAGTAATGTTAGAAGTGCATTTGCTATAGTTTTGTTTATTTTAGTTCTTGTCCGATCTTTACTTCAGCCGTCATTACCTATTCCATTGTCTTGTATTTTATTCAATTCTTTTGAAACTCAACTCATTCCATAATCTCCCTCGTCTAAACAATCATACCTCCATTTCCTACCGCACATCACGACGGCTCTTAATGTCCAACCTGCTAAATAACAAACATTCTTGGACTAAACATAATAGTGGAAAATTGTAATAGGCAGACCTCTATATTCACGATCGGTTGCTCTAAACATGGTCAAGAACTGGGAATCTGTCTTCAGATTGTGAATCTTTTTTCTTCTTACTCAGATCACATGCAGATACTCCTGTATGGAATGTGTTACAACATTTGGGGTGGAACTCCGGTTACAATCCCTCGCTTTTGAAATAGCTTTGTGGCTGAGGGTTAAGAGGTTTGTAAAACTGTCCTATACTTTCTGACTTCCCTTGACCTGCTTTCTTCTCGAAACATGAAGTTTCTGCCGTATTTCTTTTTCTATATGGTGATTACAACGGCAGGTAGTCGAGAGAACTGACAATCTCGAGTTCTCAACCACTGCGAATGACCTTCAGTTCAGCACAAGAGGTGCCCTTACTCTTCACATGAAAATTGTGTGAATATTGGAACATCAAGATCACTCATTGTAGTGCATCCTTCTTTCAACAGCCACATCTGTTTTGTGTGTGGAAGCCATTGCCTTTTCTATTTGTTCCTAAGTAACATTCAATCTTTGGTGACATTCATCTTACCTCTTAATTTAAGCCCCGGTTTTGCACCCACCTGAGGGAATTGCGTTAGGTAAGGGACTGGGTGAAGACTTTTCCCATTTATTTTAATTTTTTTTGTTTTTTCTTTGGGTTATTTTTTGCATATGAGTGGTGGTAACATGTACAAAAAAAGAAATATATATATATATATATACTATATAGTTATAGTATTAATACTATTATATTAGTATATATAGTTATAGAATATATATATATTATACTATATATACTAGATATCTAGTATATTATATAGTATAATTTAGTGATGCTGAGATGTCCAATTTTTTTCTGCATCCGCGATGCGGATGGCGGATGTTTAGATTTAACATCCGCGAATGCGGATGCGGGAGTGCGGATGCGGATTGTGGTGCGGATAGCGGATAAGCGAACTGGGACATGCGATGTTTAATATATATACTATATATTATATATAAGAATATATATATAAAACTACACTATAGAATGCTAAACACAACTATAATGCCATATCACTATAGACAGTACTATATACGTATAAGTATAATATCATATTATATTTCTATATATATATATATGTGTCTATTATATATATGATACTATATATTATAATATATATATAATTGATTATAATATCTAGATGATATATATATATAGATTAACTATAAGATATAATATAATTAATTAGTTATAATATATATTATCTATATATTAATATATATATATATATATCGTTATATATATATATTATATATAAGATAAAATATAATAGTATTATATATGTTATTTGCACTAATCTTTTAGTAGCAACTCATTAATACTAGTTCATATATATATATATAGTTATATATATTATAATATATGATAATATATAATATGCCGCATATATATTATGTATAAGTTGGTTAGGCCAGCAAGGTCGGGTATATAAATATAGACTTGTGTAACCCAGAGGTGCGGGACTGGGAGAATGATAACTCAAATGGAAAGCCATCAACACTCTTTCCCCATTAACCTCTGACCATAATGAAGGGAGAGGATTTACATGGTATTAGATAGTACTTTTGTGCCGCTAGATAATTGAGAATTCCCTCCATGAAACATGTGAAGGTTGGGCTGTGAAGGAGACCAGGTCAATTTTTTCTGCATTCTCTGCCTTTTCTCTGCTTGAGAGTCTGTTTCTCTTTATATCATCAATGAATATTAGCCCAGGCATCGCTAAATACTCTCATCACATTGGAACAGCTAGTGTGGCGCCAGACCAAAGGCCAGATCATTTCCTTGGCACTAGGGGTGGACTTAAGCACATTGCGGTACAACCATTTTTGTACTTTTGTACCGGTAATAAGCCGTGGCCACACAACTGATAGGAAGTCAGTGCATTTGATGTTGTATCTAGGTGACGTGTTTTTCTGGTGACTAATTTTTACAGATCATTTGCACTAAACAGTCTTGGATATCGTGTGTATCTTACAGTCACGGTACTAGGGCTGGTAGAAGATTTTTTCAAGTGAATCTGTTATTGATTTACTTGTTAGAAAGGGCAATGTTTAATTCTGATAAATTACAAAATAAAGTTATCCAGACAAAATGAGATGGCTGAATTTAAGAAAAGATGGTTCCGATTTAAGTTTTCCGCGCAAAGTTTACTCACAAGCAAGAATAACATGTATGGTTTAACTTTCGCACCAAATGAGTTGGATCAATACATTTGTTAAATGGCTAAAAGTTTTTGCTCTGGTGAGGTTTTTCGAATTATTGTGCTACGTGACAGCTTTTTTGGTAATGATGTGTTTCTTAACATCGACTACATAGGCAATCTGTAGAAAAATTCTTACCAGGTGATATCTGTTATTAGATTTACTTTACTTGTAAGATGTATACGCTATTCTGTAAAGTTATATTTAAATTCCTTTGAATTGCTCTTAAAATATAATAGTTACTGCTATCCAAATTTAGATTCTATTGAAGAAAGAGTTTAGAATGTAATAGTTCTGACTGCAACGTTTGAAACTTGCTTTATAACAGGAAATCTAAGTCAAGTTGCAATCAAGTGATGAGAGGTCATTAATTTTCACGAACCAGAAGCCTTTTTCTTCTAGCCTCTAAGTTTGAGATTATATTTTCACATCTTTTTTAAAAGACGTCAAATCATTATTCATTTGAAGCTGGGTTTCGAAAATGCTTACCTTTAGCGTTTGAGATTAAAGTATTGACATAACAGACCAGAAGCTGTAGAAGACGGCTGGATTTTTCTTGGTAGTTTCCTTCAAGATGTGTTTCATTCAATAGCATTATTGCAGTGTGATAATGAATGTTAATTGGTTCCAAATTAATAAGATTGTTAACTTTGCATATCGAACTGGCTACGTAAGCAAGACAGTATCATTGAGCAAGATGGTACTTTGTGATCTTATCATCAATATGAAGGCTGGTACTATCCCAGCAGAGTTAGGAATGTCTTTGATAACGACTTAAGAATAATTACGTAACAGAATTTTAAATAGGAAAGCTTGTTCATTACATTTTCACATTTTCTTTTCATAATTTCATCTAAGTATTTATTATAATATTTTTTATCAAATTCGACAATAAACATCCGCGCACATTCTGCCAGGGCTAAAGCGCGGATGCGCCATGCGAATCGCGAATCCTTTAATAATGTTGCGGGTGCTCCAGCGGGGATGCGGATCGCGGATGCGGATGTTACTCATTACTAATATATATATATATATTAATATATATATATATATATATATATAAGTATATAGCTATATAATATATATATATATTAATATATTATTAATAGGTATATATATATATATTTATATATTATATATATAATATTATATAGTATTATATATATAATATTATATATATATATGGTTTTATATAGTATATATATATTTATTATATATATATATAGTATGTGAGTATAATATTATATAGTATTATAATTTAACAACAGAAATAATAATAACATCAACTAATAACGATCAATCAAATATGAGTCATTGCATCTATGATGACGACACATAACTTGTCTCCTAGTGGTGGCCAGCAGCCGTTGACGTCACGGATTGATACTCTCGACGAATCACAGCCGTTTCAGACCCTGAAATAAGTGGTTGGTACGACTGATAGAGTTGGTATAACATAACGATTCATAACTCATCCTTTTAGAAGAGCTGTAAAGTTAAATCCTTGTATCGCATGTGACTTACTTTTATTAAAGAGACTATCAAAAAGCTCTTTTAAAGAAAAAGTAATTGAGACAGTGCAAATAAGTATAGAGAACCCTCAAAACATCTATCTTAGATACTTTCAAAGATAAGGAAAAATTAAGTATTCATAAAAAAAGGAAAGATTTTATTCCAATTCAATTAAAAAGGTAAAAATGATCATGGTAAGTAATTCCGAGACCACATCACTATTTTCCAACTGAACTATGTTACTTAAGTAGATGTTTTAACAAATGGGATGCAAGGTGACGTCACCTGACTGTGTATGTAAAGTTGAAGAAGCAACTTTCATTGAGGTAACCATTTACAATTGATATAGTTTGTTTAGAATAGAACAAAACAGAAATGAGCATTACTTAAAAAAAAAGTTTAAAAGATGCGCAATTATTTTTTACAGGAGCTTCTATAATTGATCTAAAAGAAAATAAAAATGTCGATTTACTGAGAGGCTGATTGATGAAGGCCAAGGTGCATTTAGAAGTATTATAAGATTTGCAGCCAAAATATTTTGCATTAAAGCAAATGAGTAAGAAACTGAGAGAGAAGAAAGAAAATTGCCATTTGGGCTTAATGGAACTTTCACGGAAACGTATGTGCATAAATTAAGCTCTGAAGGAAAGTCCTGTGACAGGTCTCAAAGAACGATATAATAGGTGTTCGCTGTAGATGATTGTACTGGAATTAAAATGTATTGTTATGTTTTGAGGTAGTGGTAGCGGTATGTAATCGAATAAATAAAAGGGAGAGTGCAATGAGTGTAAAATAATTATGATTGGAGTGAGGAAAGATGTGCTATGCATCATATGGCCTATTTAAGAATCTCTCATAACAGGGATAAGGTTGATGAAAGAATTTAGGTATGACCTGGCAAGAAGGGTGTAAATTGCTGCAATTGGAAAATGATACATAATAAGTGGGTAATCTTGATCGTGTAACTAAATACATGTTGGTGTTGGTGTCGTCGAATTACTGAAAACAGTTTAAAGTTGGTAAATGAACAGGCTTATTGACAGGGGGTATTAGGTAAGACAAGGAAGGGGTTCAAAGGTCAAAATGTTGAATGAACTGTAATTAAGTCGTGGTAACGTGTGCAGAGTCTGAGTGCGAAATTCTTGGGCTTGGATATAAAAAACTGGGATCAAGAACTGTTGTGTTAATACTTTTGAATGCTTTACGTGGATGAAAAATGGAATAAGATAATGCGTCGAAATATACGTAGGAAACGATTGAGGAATGAATAAGAAAAGGGGGACGGTGAAATTAAATCTTCGGAAATGGCAAGGGAACAACTAATGTCTTGAGTGTGTCGGGGTTTGTAGCTATAAGGGTAAGGTAATATTCCTGCGTATTCGGAGTGTTATAAGATAACGACGAAACTAGTGTGTCTGATAAATAAGGAGTTAGGATCTTACGCCCTAAAGGAACCGAGCGGAGTTGGCAAGATTGTGGGCACTGATCTAGTGTCCGGTTTAGGTATAAAGGGTGTTAGGAATCGTGGAAACTGAAAATACGAAATGGGCGTATTAGGACTGTATGGTTGGCCGGCAGAGGCGTGATAGATTCATGAATTGTTTCAACGGGTTATGGTCATTTTCAAAAAAGCGTTGACAGTGGGTTGGTTGAGGTTGAATAAAGAGATGAGTGTGATGAGGAGCGGCTGATTAAAGCTAGCAATGAAAAGGGTCTGGAAGTGGGTGGATTGAGTACTAATAAGATAGTGGTCACTAAGAAGAATAGAAATAATAAACAATAAGACAAGCAAGAAGAATGGAGCATAAAGCAGGCGTTTCGAATTGGCAATATTTTAGTGAGGGCTAAGGATGTTGGGTCCGCTCGGCCACAGTGGGATTGAATCAGCGATATGAATGAGAAATGCCATAGGTGGAACTAAGGTCTCTAATTAAAGGGTATGAGAAGAAGTTTTAGGGTCCTTTTAAACTAGTTATGATTTTTACCTCGGTGATATTGTTTAGCACTCAAACGACCCAGAGTAGTAAGGGGAATCGATTCCGGACACCGGTCCATATTTGTACCACCGTGACCTTGGACCACCTACCTGACCTTTGACTGACTTGACCTCTTTTTGGCCTGATCTTACCTTTTTTGGCCTTAGACCTTTTTTTGACCTTGACCCTTTTTTGGGCCCGAATTTTTTGGGCCTTGTTACCTTATTGGGCCCGAGATTTTTTGAGGCCTTTACTTTTTGGGCCTTGAACGCTGTTTTGGCTTACCTTTTTACCCCGCCCACCCATTTGACTTCCATAGGGTCAGTCTTGTGGCCCACGGATCTTTTTGGCAAACCCCAATATTTTTCGGCAGACCTGATCTTTTCGGACAACCTTCAAGGAAGGTTGCGCAAGTAGAGGCGAAGCCTCCTATCGGTACGTAATCGCCCCCTATTTTACCTCCATTCCCTAAGTTTTTCGCTTCCATAGGTCATGTTTTTGCCGCACGGTAATTTTTGATGTGTCTTTTAGGGCT
>JABUQX010101919.1:15000-32185 GCA_015478945.1 Trachelipus rathkii | reverse complement strand
TCTCAAAAAGCCAACAGAAGTTGTAGCTAAAATCACAAAATGAAAATTATGAAGTTGAATGACACATAAATCAGTCAATTCAAGTCACGATATGTACTTGTTTTCTTAATTCCATAAAATCATACCTGATAATTTTATGTGTATATGTACGCTTCAGTAGAGGATAAGTTTTTTCGATACAATCATGAAACTGTTTGGATTTCTGCTTGAAAATAACCAAGGTACAAGACTTGTGAATGGCTACTTACCTCTACTTACATAATTGAACTATCATCATTAAACTAGAGTATTAATCTCTATTGCTATCTGTATCTCCTTACAAGTCAAAAGCAAACTTTAACGATATTAAACACAGAGGTTTTTAGTATATTTACATAAATTACTGTCTTCTTCTTTTAGAAATTTAACTATTTGGCCCTAACTCTTTATATATATATATATCATATAATATATTATATAATATACATATAGTATAATATATATATATATATGATATATATATATATATTATATATATACTATATATATAGTTATATACTATTAATATATAATATATGATATATATATATATATATATATATATATATATATATATATATATTAGTATATATAATATATACGTATATATTTCAAAGTTTTTAAATAAATTTAGAATACATACACACACACTCACGCACGCGCACACACACACACTCACAAACGTTCAATACACACGCAAACACACACACACCCACACAAACACACACACACACACATACACTCACTGCAACAACTTCAGGATACACAGAAAATATGACACATCACACGCCACCTACACACCTGCACACACACACATATACCACATACACACATAACACACACACAACACACGCAAACATACACACATACACACATACACACGAATCACATACACACATACTCACACAATCATATATATATATATATATATATTATTATATTATCATATATATATATATATATATATATATATATAATTATCGTTATATATAACTATAATATGTATATATATATATATATAGTATATATATATTATATATATATACTATATATATATATATATATTATATATATATATATATCTATATATATTTACAATATAGCAATTAACATACACGTATTACACTGAAAGCAATACATACATACGAATACACACATTTGTACACTACACTTCATATATCTTTTATATATATATTATTTATATAATTATATATATAATATATATTATATATATATATATATATATATGATATATAATATATTATATATATAATATATTTTATATATATATATATAATAAATACAAAATCCACAACACATACACACATAAACCATACACACATATATATATAAATATGTATATTATATTTAAAGTATATATATATAGATATTATATATAAGTATATAAGTATATTATATAAAAAAAAAAGATGAATAAGAATATATATAAGGTTCAGTAAAATATTCCTCTTTTAACATTTCAAAGTTTTTCTCTAAGGATTGAATCCATGACCTTAATGGAACGCGAGTACGATTCACACGAGTCTTATATATCTCATTCTAGTAACGTTTCAAATTATTTCAGTTTTTTTTATCTTAACTTTAAATAAACATTTATAACAACCAGGAAAATATTTAAAAAAATTTCTATTAATTATTATTATTCTTAATTATTATTATTAATATTTAATTATTAATTTTATATTATCTAATTATTATTATTATCTTCATTTGTTTATGCATTATTATTTAATATTACAATAAGGATTTTTATTATTCAAATGTAACAATTTTATTATTATGTATTAGCATTATGACGATAGTATTATTCATGTAATATCTTTGACGATTATTATCTTCTTTAATTTATTATTATTATATTATTATTATTATTATTTATTTTATATGATTAATTATTGTTATCTATTATAATTACTTATTATTACTATTATTATTAATTATTTATTTTATTATTATTATTATTATTATTTTTATTTTTTATTACCGCGATTAATTTAATTTTGATTATTTTTTTTGAACTCAAATCCGTGTCTTATAATATGATTTAAAAGTTGTATTCAGGATGAGTTGGGAGGAGGACGATATATGATGTTTGATTTGATCGATAACGGGCTGTGCCTGTAATAATTGTATTAGTTATATTAACGAACACCGAGATAAAGAAGTTAGCGGACTAAAGGGGAATGATTTATTAATCTAACGATTAATCGATACTTTATATTCATGAAAAAGGAATGCATTTTCTATTACATTGAATTTAAAAACAAATACTTTTAAAAAAAAAAAAAAAATTAAAGTTTATATAATTAAAATTTTTTTTTTTTTTTTACTATTTTGATTAATCGATTAATCGATTATTTGAATAGGAAAAAAACTTAAAGACATAAAGACGTAAAGACATAAAGCATAAAGACGCAACATTAAATAGCATGTAATATATTCCATTCATAATTCACACTAGTGTGATGCACAATGCGATACTTGTTTAGCTGCTTTAGTATGATAAGAGTATATCGTTTTATACTAAAAATCTTGTTTTAACCACCAAAGCAGAAAAGCAGTAAAGCAGTAAAGCAGTAAAGCAGTAAAAGCAGTAAAGCATATTATTCACACTGTTGCTAGTGTATGCGTATGTTTTACTGCTTTAAGGTATGTAAAGTATATGTTGTTAATAAAATTTTACTAAATACATTTATTTAAAAATATATGAAGCAGTAAAGCAGAAAAGTAAGAGGTGTTTTACATACTTTATGTAAGCTATGGCATAGAGATGTAATGATTTCAATCTGCGTGTGGGTTTCTTTGTGCGCCGTGGTTCTTTGCTACTATTGCGTTTCAGTCTTCAAGCGCTTTGCGAGGCGTCTCGGGGCAATGGAGGCGGCTGAGCGGAATTTTGTTAAAAAAAAAAACGCGACTCTTCAAGTTACGATGAATTGTTGCGATTCAGGGAGTTTAAATTATGACGTTGATTAACAAGACGCAATATAAAACAAAATGGCGGACGCAACGAAAACAACAAGGTTGTTTTCTTAAAAAAAAGGCCCATGAAAGAACGTGAACTGAACTAAAAGGTAGTGACTACACATACACAAACTTAGAATAATTAACTAACGTATCTGAAGAAAAAGCAGGGTCAACTCCCATTGGGGACTCCCATCGGGGAATCCCCTCTTTCACAAACACCATACTAAATCACCCAGGAAAGTACATGAGAAACGGGGGACAAAAGATGTCATCCTAAAAAACACCATGAAAGCCGTACGTGAAGTACAAAATAAATTGCCATTGTTGAACATTCGGATTCTCTAACTCACTCGGCCGAGCCTGATCCAGCCACGAATGTCAGTCTTTACCGCAACTACACCTAACGCCTCCTTTTCACCAATTCCTCAATGACCATTATATTCGTTAAAACAAATATTTACCAAAAATTTACCTCACTTCCATCCAGATCATCACCTAAACAATCTCCAAACCCCAAAACGAAAAGAAAATCTCCCCAGCTGTATATAATCACATCCCTCTGCAATACGTGCATAAAACATCATAATAAGGTGAAACCATCAGATTGCAAGAAGAAAATCAACCTACCAGATGACACTGCTAAAGGACAGCAAAATCAGCTTTACACGTCAATAGGCGTAACACAGGCATCTATCATATCAAACAACTATAAAGATGATCAGAAATATCAATCACCCGAACCATCGCAAAATCATCGAATCCTTTTGCATTTTATAATATGTAATAACTACAATAAGCATTCCGGTGAAGTTAAGATAAGATTTTATTCAAAACATATCTGAAAAACATCACAAAATATTTTCACAACACCATGAAAGAAATGAGGCCCGACCAACTGAAACACACTGTGAACTGATGAAGATTAAGGAAGAAATCCAGTCCCTTAAGCCTGAAGGCAGGTCTCGCAGTAGTCGGGGCCGAAATAGTCTTTTTCGCTTTTTGTAAAATCTTATTTGCATAAAAAGAAAGTGATCTTTAACAATGTATTTTACAATTTGTGATTAATTTAGTAATAAAATGAGGCTGACGTAAAGCGTACTACTAAAGAATGAAATCCAGTGGGCTTCATCGCTAAAGTATATACATAATATCATATTATATATAATATATATATATTATATATCTATATATATTATATTATATATATATATATAATTATATATATATATATATATATATATATATATATATAATAGTATATATATTATATTATATATATATATATATAATATAATATGTATATTTATATTATATTAGTTCTGTTGTTTTTTTTAAAAGAGATTTCGGAAATTATTTGATTTTCTTGAAAGATATTTACTTTAAATAATTAATTCATTAATTTTTAAACAATTATATTTCATTTCCTTTTCGCCGGAAATTCGTTTTGATGATTAAATCTTCAGCATATTTTCAATGTTTAAACTACGAAAAATTATAATTGTGGCCTCAATTTCAATTTGAATCATGTAAACATACCAAAAAAAATTGATTATAATTTAGGTTATGTTATTATAATATTTTGCATCAATTTATATAACAAAGGAGTAATGGAATTAAAGATTATATTTTTTTTATTTTCTTTGACTTTAATGCATCTATATTATTGTATAGTGTAAATTTACAGTTAACCCGGTAGAAAACCCCGGTTTTTTTCTGATTTTTGGCCGGGGCCGGGGGTCGCTAACAAATGGGGGGGCCGGGGTCGCTAAAAATGGCGGGGTTGGCCGGGGCCGGGGCCGGGGCCCCGGTCGGTTCCTATGTATGATAGATTATTAAACATACTTGGTTTAATGTTTTATATACGTATCTTCTGTTCTATCTGTGCAGGAGGGTAAACAAGTGCTAAATCAATACTAATATATTTTTTTAAATGGGAATGTGCTTAATAACGGTTAATATAAGGTGCGCTTTTTTGTTTACACAGTGATAAAATATTATTATTAAAAATTATTAAAATTGATTGCCATAAATTATAATATTCTAAATTTTTTTTGGTCAACAAGTTCACATGAAATGTGCGTACATACTGGTAATATAATGTGCATATTTTGCTAACAAACGCAAATATTATTAATATTATTGGAAATTTTTAAAATTGATTGTCATAACTTTTTTTTCAATGTTTATTTAGCATAAAACGATGAAAATAGAATTTCGAAGACTAATCTGGAAAAAAATAAGACATATAGGAGAAATTTTAATAAAATATAAATTACTTGTTTTTTTCTACCCAAATTAAGTTTATAACAATATTAAGAATTATTTAATATTTAAATTATATTTAAATTTAGTTTAGATAAGCACAAACGTAATAATATTTAATGAACATGCAAATGACCAGTTTTTCCCCGATTAAATTTTTTGGAAAATTCCTTATTTCAATTTTTTTTTTAAATATTTATTGAGACATTTTTATTATTATCCTTATTCTATAACATTAAGGAAGGTTTAAATTTAAGAATAAACTATTAAATATAGATGTCACTTCAAATTTCGCTTAATCATGGTTCATTAAAAATCTAACTTTGAAGTGACATCTATATTTAATAGTTTATTCTTAAATTTAAACCTTCCTTAATGTTATAGAATAATGAAAATAATAAAAATGTCTAAATAAATATTTTTAAATTTTTTTTGAAAATGGAAGTTCAAAAAAATTGAATCGGGGGAAAACTGGTCATTGGCATGTTCACTAAATATTATTACGTTTGTGCTTGTCTAAACTAAATTTAAATATAATTTAAATATTAAATAGTTCTTAATAGTGTTATAAACATTATTTGGGTAGGAAAAAACAAGTAATTTATATTTTATTTAAATTTTTCCATGTTTATTTTTTTCCAAAATTTTAAAATTTTATTTTCATCGCTTTATGCTAAATAAACATTGAAAAAAAAGTTATGACAATCAATTTTAATAATTTCCAATAATATTAATAATATTTGCACTTGTTAGCAAAATAGACACTTCACTTTATATTACCAGTATGTACGCACATTTCATGTGAACTTGCTGACCAAAAAAAAATTAGAATATTATAATTTATGACAATCAATTTTAATAATTTTTAATAATAATAATAATAATAAATAATACTATAATAATATAATAATAATAATGATAATAATAATAAATATAATAATATATAATACAAATAATAATAATTAAGTAATAATAATAATAATTAAATAATAATAATAATAAAAATAATAATAATAATAATAATAATAATAATAATAATAATAATAATAATAATAATAATAATAATAATAATAATAATAATAATAATAATAATAATAATAATAATAATAATAATAATAATAATAATAATAATAATAATAATAATAATAATAATAATAATAATAATAATAATAATAATAATAATAATAATAATAATAATAATAATAATAATAATAATAATAATAATAATAATAATAATAATAATAATAATAATAATAATAATAATAATAATAATAATAATAATAATAATAATAATAATAATAATAATAATATTTATACATGTTAACAAAAAAGGCACTTTATATTACCGGTATGTAAGCACATCTCATTTTAAAAAATTATATAGTATTGATTTGCATTTTTTTATCCTTACACAAAGTTTAACTCAAATGTGTGAAAGGAGATTTTACTCTCCATCAGCGGGATTTGAAACACTGGACTCCGCGTCGCTGAGTTAACAGTAATCGGGAGCCTTATCCACTAAGCCATCCGCGTTCCCAAAAAAGAACGCTTCAAGCGTAGCTTTTAAAGCTCCCGGTTTTCTCATCCCATAATTGCTGAGTACTCAAAGGCCAGTCCCCAAAGAATGAAAGATAGGTATAGAAAACATTAAACAAATGTTTTATAGTCTATCATACATGAAAACTAAACTAAAATATTATTAAAAACTAAAAAAAAAAGTGACACTTTTTTATATAAGTTTATATTGACCGGTTTTCCCCCCATGCCTCGATCGGTTTTACCCTGAAATAGAAAACACTTAATAACTTTAAAAAAAGGCTTAATGTTTTAAATTTTTTACATGGAAAATGTTACAAATAGACTACCTAATATGCATCTAAATTGAAATTCTGATATTTTAATTCTACGAGATTCACCAGATCTTAGAATTTTTTAGCGATTTGTTAAAAAATTTTTTTTTGCAAATAGGGGAAATTTTTTTGACTTATAGGTGTAAGTTATTTACTTAAATTTTTATATGGGGTTAAAATATATTCTATTTACTAGTTAAAAAAATTTTCTCTAATTGAAAAATGTTTTTATTTACAATAAATTTTAAGAATACTAAAAAGTTACCAGTTTTCCCCCACATGACAGGTTTTTCCCATTTTACTGTATATATTATATATAAGATATATATATATATATAATATTATAATATATATATATATATATATATATATATATATTATATATATATATATATATATATAAATATATATATATATATATATATATATATATATATATATATATATATATATATATATATATATATATATATATATATATATTATATAATAAAATATATATTTTTTTATATGTGTGTTATATATATATATATATATATATATATAATTTAAATTGCTGTGTAATTACGCCAGCTTGAAATTGATATAGCTATAATATATATATATATATATATATATATATATATATATATATATATATATATATATATATATATATATATATATATATATATATATATATATATATTATATATATATATATATATATATATTATAATAGAAGGCCTTATTTTATATAATTTATTAAAAAGTTTCTACAACAGTCTTCATAAGATGTTAAATTTCGTAAGCTTTCGGTCCTTAATTTTCTGGACCCTCCTCAGACGATTTTATTTGAAGTCTTCAAATAAAATCGTCTGAGGAGGGTCCAGAAAATTAAGGACCGAAAGCTTACGAAATTTAACATCTTATGAAGACTGTTGTAGAAACTTTTTAATAAATATATAAATAAGGCCTTCTGATTAATATTACGATATACCAAAACGGCACCAAAATAAATGTTTACGATTATATTAATATATATATATATAAATATATAGTTATATATTATATATATATATATATATATTATTATATATAATATATAGTATATATATATACTGATGTGTGGCCTCCCCTAGGACGAGTGGCTAGGGCTGAGATTAAAAAAAGGTATATAGGTTTATATTTGTATAGGGTTTATATTATAATAATATTATTATATATATATATTATATAATATATATATATATATATATATCATATAAATAAATATATTTTATATATATATATATAATTATATTTTATATATATATATATATATATATATATATATATATATATATATATATATATATATATATATATATATATATATAAGTATGTGTGGTGGTGTGTGTGTGTATGATGGTGGGTGTGTATTGTATCAAATGCTTTGTTTATGGTTCTAAAGCAATGAGGTTGCTTAAAGGGTGGTTGGTTTGTTGAAGTAAGACAGTATGTTTTGGGTAAACTCTGTAAGGAGAGTTGTGGTGGATTGTTGAACTTAGAAGATGTGCTGAACATTGGATGAGGGGAAAAGATGCTTATTTTTTTCAAAATAGTTCTCAAAGGCTGTTAAATTCTGTGGAAAGTAAAGAGATAGACTATAAAGGCTGGGTCTGAGAGTGGGAGGTGATTTATTTGCATTTAATGTTTGGATTATATGTGCTGTTTCAGATTGGTAGGATAATATTATCTAGCCAAACCATTAGTTGTGGATGCTGCTGTGAGCGCAGCAATTACAGTTGAACTAATATGCTTTAAGTGTATATTGGATATTTTGTCTGGCCCTTCGGCTTTGGAGTTTTTCATTGATTTTATTGTGTTAGAGTCTTGAAGGGGGCTGATCTTTGCTCTATCAGTATAATTATATATATATTATATATATATATATATATATTATATATATATATTATAATATATATATAATTATATATATATATATATATATATTAAATTATATATATATATATAAAGTATATATATATATAGATATATATATATATATATATAGTTATATATATATATATATATATATATATATATATATATATATATATATATATATATATATATATATATATATATATATATATATATATATATATATATATATATAATATAATAATATATATATATATATTATAATATATATATATATTGCTAACCTAGATGACTATGAGAGAACATAAAAAATGATGTTAGATAACATATCGTCAACTGATAGTGAAGCTCAAATACAAGACAGTACAACACAAAGAATAAAGAATTCAGAAGAAAGAAAGGCAAAGGAAGCAAAGATCTTTACATCGTGCTATACATGTAAATAGTAAGTAAAAATAGTAAGCAAAGTAATAAATTATAACACTATAAACCGTTTTCATTTAACTAATGATTTTGTTTTTCGTTTTTAAAAAATTATACCAAAGAATATAGAAAGTCAAAAAATTAAATTGGGTTTTTGGGTGCCCACCCTTAGTATAGCATTAAATAGCTAAACTCTTTTCGCATAACCAAAGATTTATGTCTTGAATCTAAAAAAATCTATTAAAAAGTGCAGAAAAAGTAAAAAGATTAATTTGGTTTTAGTTACGTTTTTGAGTGTGAGGTTTTTGGTGCCAACCTTGTTAATAATTTGGTGCTAAAGTTACATACTCAATATTTTAAAAATTTAATGCATTAACTTAGGGTAAAAGTAATTCTAATGCGCTTTCAGATAATTCTTCAAGTAGCTCAGAAGAAGATTTTGTTTCCAATGCAGTACGTGTGGCTTAACTGCTTCTGATGATCTTGCCCCTTTATTGTGGGTTATTGTAGGGAGCGAAGAGAGTCCGCGGTGTGAAGTTATGTTGGATTGTGAGCAATTGGAACGAGTATCTGAGTTTAAACATTTAGGATATAGGTTGAATGAAAAGGAAACGGATGATGGAGAGTGTAATAGGAAAAGTTGTGAATGGTAGGAAGGTGGCTGATGCAAATCCTTGATATATTTAACTTTAAAGACTAAATCTCGAGTACGCTAGGGTTTTTCAGGAAGGTATGTTGCTACATGTATTAATGTCTGGTAGGGAAACTATGGTAGAAAATAAGATTTACAAATATATGTGCTCAGATGGACAATCCTAGGGGCGTGATAGGTGTGAGAATAATAATTAAAATGAGGAATGAACGCGTTAGGAAGTTGTGTTTTACGAAGAAATGGCTTTGTCTTATGGAAATAAAGGATGGATGATAGTATGTTGGTTAAGCGGATGCATATTGGTGAGTGTGCTGGGAATCGACCGGCTAGGAGACTAAAGAAAAAGTGGATTGAGTCAGTTAAGGAAGGTTTTAGGGAAAGGAATGTAAATTTAGCAGAAGCGAGAAGAAAGGTGCATAATGGGAGTTAATAGCGGAATTTTGTGAGCGAGTATTGTTGTGGACTTTGCCCAGGGGATAAACCCCACATGTACGAGATACCACAGTGAGGGTCTGTCACAATCTCGTGAAGCCCTTGGGTGGAATTTTCTTACTGTGACGATCTCTCATATAAGGGTACCTACCAAAATTAATAATACAGATCTAGAATATATATATATATATATATATATTCTTCTACTACTTTTCTGTTACGGTGAATGCTACGCACCTCATCCTCACATTCTGGAAAAAGGAGGAATATGATGATAATTATATATATATATATATATATATATATATATATATATATATATATATTATATATATATTATAATAATATATATATTATATATATTATATATATATACTTATATATATATATAGTATATACGTATATATATATATATTATATATATATATATATATATATATATATATATATATATATATATATTATATATATATATATATATATATATTATATTGATATATATATATATATTATATATATATATATATATATATATATATTATATATATATATTACATATATATATTATATATATATATATATAATATATATATATAATATATATATATATTATACTATATAATGATATATATATAAGATATATATAATATATATAGTATATATATACATATATACATATAATATATATATATAGTATATATATATATTATATATATATATATATATATATATATATATATTATATATATACGAGCTATAATATATTACTATAACTCTCTCTCGCTTGTAATAATATAACCACTAGATAATAGAATAAATATGACCGATATATACTTTCATTTAATATATACCCTCCATAGGTAGTATAATGGGTATATATAGATATATATATAATTTCCAGGATGTCTGCTCACTCCTCTACCCAAAAATACGACAATATTAGTTTGGTGACCATGCTGCAATTGTGAATCATTTATTGGAGAATTATTGGCGCCGTATACTTAGAATGAGGAATCTTGCGTGACCCATTAAAAATGACAAGTAGTTACAAACATCAACGAAATAATCAAGGCGAATTTTTTTTCTTGGGTTCTAAAGTGTCGACCAACCAAAAAAATGTCGAACAATGTTGAGATTAAGGTGTTCACATGTAGTTGTGACACAAGAAGACACACGGAGGTCGTCTTCATTTTGAAGTAATGATAACTAAGCAACTCCCTTGATCCGATAAATAAGACGGGTAGAGTTTTAAAAATGTCTAAATACGAAGCTAAAACCCGATCTTGCTATATGGAAAGGATATTACAAGGTAGTGGCAATGTTTTATTATTTAAAAGAGTGAGTTCACATTTGATTTGATGGTGTGACCACGAGAGATTATGACCAGTTTTTGATGCTCAAACAAACTAAAGAGAAACCCAAAAACATGGATTCTCGTTGACCTTGAAAAGAATATAATGTAAGATCAGTTCTTGGACTGAATGGGTTGATTATCCAGGAGTAGTGAGGCAATTTATTGGACAAAACATGAATAAGGTTGGAACCCAAAGGAAAACGGAAGCTTTTTGTCTTATCCTTTCTCGGTTCTTACCCAGAATGGACCAGCTAAAGATGGTGGGAAGAGGTTGATTGAGGAAGAAAGTACCAATGGCCAATATCGATGGAAGAGTTCAGAAATTATTCTGTTGGAAAGGGGCTTACTCCAGAAGGCGAATTTATTTTGTTAGTCATTTATGAAGTATTTGAGAGGTGTAATAATATGATTTGAAATATATAGGGTAATATATTATAAGTGCAGTATATGATGATAATTCATATATTTATATGATAAATGATATAGTATATATAGTATATATATATATATATGAGTGTTAGTATTATAGTATTATATATAAGTTAGTATATTATTTTGTTTGTCATTTAGAAATATTCTGAGAGGGTGTAATACGATTATCTAAAGTTATAGGTTATTAGTTAGTTATATAATTAAAGTATAGTATAGTTTTAGTTTAATAGTTATAGTATATTATATTGTGGTGTGGTGCGTTGTTAAATGAGGTCATAAGGAGTAATATATATACTAATTAACTAAATTGACGTCTAAGTAGATGAGTAGTAATACTCATAAATAAATTATAGATCACGAGTATTTTAGTGGTCACAACGTAGTGGTACAATAAGAAGTAATAATATATTATATGTATCATATATATTAGTGTATAGTATAGTAACCAAAATATTATAACCCCAAGTATTATATATCAAAGTTAAAGTACTACGTAATAATATCATGTAGTTTCCATATATAATATATATATATATATACATAAGGTACATACTAATATCTAAAATATATACTCTAGTATGCAAGGCTCACCTATATAGATAGTATATTATAGTCTCATAATATTATTAATACGTGGTCAATAATTTGACACTGATAGTTATATGCAAGGTTTAATAAGAGTACCGAATAAATTTTCATTAGTCAACAGGATAAAGATATATCAATAAATATCGGCTTAAGCTCACCTTAAGAAATAATCTAAAATTTATACCGTGGCAAAAAATGTGCCATGGATAAGATCCAAAGTGAGTGATACGAATATAGGTGTAGGTCAAAATGACCAAGGAAGACTAAAGTAGTAGCAAAAATGACGCGTCAAGCCATATACTGAGCTAATAGTGATACGTATACTATATGTCCTATTGAGATATGACAACGCATTATACTCACAAAATAAAATTCCGGAAAAGTGACGTAACACACGAAAAAGTACCCGCATGACTGGTCCTACATCTGACGCCGGACAAATAGCAAGCACCGGCAAATTACCTTAGTGAAAGCAAATGAGTGAGTGGGCTAAGTATCTATGTAGGCCAAACAAGTAGTATAATCAATAAATAATAAGTACTATGCCGATTAAGATGATATGATTAAAATATTGAAGGGTTAGTAGAAAAGTATATCATGGCTACAATATAAGGTCAGTATTAAATAATGAAGGGGGCAATACGTCAACCCGGTGTTATTACGTCACTTAATACTAGTAGGAATACTGGACCTCGTCGTCTCAATATAGCAGGATTATCAAAAATAGAGGTGTCCACTAATAAAATATAGTGGGATATTGACCAAAAATAATGTTAGGTAGTCAGCAAAAACGGTGGTATCAAATTCCTCAAATAAAATTCGTAGTGAGGTCTCACTAAATAATAGCTATATTCTATCCATAATAAAATGAGTCAATAGTACAAATAATCAGTATAAAGTATTAATAATAATGAGGCGGAAATACTAATATCTAATGTATCGATGAATAATCTAACAATTTCGAGATGCGCCGCGACTTCGAATACGACCGTGGGTAAGCTATATATTATACTATATATATATAATATAATATATATATATATTATATATATATATATATATATATATATATAATTATATATATATATATATATATATATATATTATATATATAGAGAGAGATTATATTATAATAAATTATATATATACATTATATATATAGTATATAAATATATAAGGTCTATATATATAATATATATATCATTATCAGATAAATAATAATATATAATATATATACCGTATTTATATATATATCATATATATATATAGGTATATATTTATATATATAGTATATATATATATATACTTTACTTTACTAAATAGCTTGTCGTTAGATTGTGAAACATTATTCATCATTATTGTAAAGTAAAGAAAAGGGGGGGCCGGGTTTTTTTTTTCCCCATTTCCTTTTTTTTTTTCGTTTCTTGGCTTTTGGAACAAAAATTTTTATAGGGACGGGTGGGCGAAGAAACTATGGTTTCGTAAGATCTCTGTTGGCTATATTCTTCCCTTTCCTTGCGATTTGTAAAGTAGCCTATATATATATATATATACCTACCATATATATAATAATATAGTATAATTATAAATACTCATATATTATATATAACTATATAATATATATATATATATACCTATTATATGCGGATAATATCTATATTATACTATATAATATAAATATATATATATAATATATAATATAAAAAAAATAAGACGAACCACAACGATCACCGGCTGCGACAAGAAGTATAATCAAATAAAATAATCAAAAACCTTATTGCTAAAATTTCTCGTGTAAATAAAAAGAAATTCACAAGAAACAAAAAATTTTCGCGCATGCGCCGTCTGCAAGTAAAATGTGTTCGAAATTTAGTTAAGTTATAATTGGGCTGTCATTTCATTCAGTATCACTTAGTTTGTATTTGCCATAGAAAAAATGATCAAAAGTTTAGCGAACAAAATTATGAAATGAATCTTAAAAGAAAATAATTAATGCGATCATCAGGTTGTCAGTCCATTTGGGGAAGCGGGAGCATACCCTAATCAGACTCTTTAACGACCACCCCCAAAGATATATAAATATAAATACTAGTTATATATATATATATAATATATATATATATATATATACTATATATATATATAGTAGAGTAGTATACCTATAAATACGTTTATATATATCAAACTAATATATATATGATATATAGTATACTATTAATAGTATATACTCTTAATATTAATATATGGTGGAATGACAAAGGTTTTTGAAGCATATCGGAGGAACAATATCCAAGAATAAAACGACCCCTAACGAAAAAGCAAATGATGATTATGAAACTTGCTTTCGTGAACTGTACATCAGATTATTTAGAGGAGAAAGGGAAGAATCTACACTGGTTGCATAGGTAGAGGAAAATGAGGTAAAAAATGAACAGTATGGATTGAAGGATGAATGGTGAATTACAAAGGAATAGGAAGCTTTTGCTGGCAATGGTATGCGCGAGAGCTTAAGAATTAGAGTCTTACAGGGGAATTCTGGTTAGAAAATAATTCAAGAGATTGTTCATAACTTGAAAATGGATGTTGAGAGAGTTGTTGAGGGAATATTTTGAAATTCTGTATAATATTGGCCTAATGAATAGGTGAAATTGAATATGTGTTGATTTGATGGTGCAAGAAGATATGAGCATTTTGGGGATGAGATAATTAGGAGAGGGGAGGTAAGCGACAGAGTGAGAAAGTTGAAGAATAGTAAATCTGCAGGTATAGATGGAATTCCTAGTGAAATAATCAAGAATGGAGACGAGATGTGTGATTGAAGTCGTAATGGAATGGTAATAAATCCTTTATGAGAGGGGCATATCGAGAGTCCTAAGGAGGAGATTCAGTATCACTAATTATATAAGGAGGATAAGGGGAATTGTAGAGAATAAAGGCGAATTAGTTATTGAGTGTTGTAGAAAAGATATATACTGGTATTTTGGTTGAAAGAGTACGTCGAGTAACTGAATGACTGATTGGTGAAGAACAAGGTGCATTTAGAATTTCTACATTGAAACAAATGATTGAGAAAACGAGAGAGAAAAAATAAATTTCTTTAGAGTTTTATGGACTTTGCAAAGGAAAATGACCAGGATTAATAGGGAAGCTCTGTGCAGGTGTTAATAATATGTTGGTGTTGGTGGTAGGCTTCTGAATGTAATAAAAAGTATATATACCGATAGTGAAGTGTGTGCAAGAATAAATGGTCTTACATGGAGTGGAAGGTGATTGGTTTATTATTAATAGCGGAGTGAGGCTGGAATGTGTTATGTCTCCATGGTTTACTTAATTTGTATATGAATGGGGTTATGAGGAGAATAGAAGGTGGGAGTGGCAGGGGAAGGTGTAGAATGATGGAAAATGGAAGAGAGTAGAGGGTGCCTTTCTTATTGTATAACAACGATTTGGTTTTGTGTGGTGGCTCTGAAGAGAGTTTGAGAGGATTGGTAGAGGGGTTTGGTAGGGTATGTAAAATAGGGATTTGGAAAAGCAAATGTAGATTAAATAGTAAGGTTATTTGGTAGTTGATGAGGAGAATCAGGGGTGAGAAGTCATGTTAGATGTGATCAGCTGAAACAAATATCTGAATTTGAATATTTAAAATATATGTTGGATGAAAAGGGAATGGATGATGCAGAATGCAGTAGGAAAGTTGTGAATGGTAAGAAGTTGACTAGTGCATAAAATTCTGGCTGATGTGAAGGGATAAGTTTTGAGTATCGCAAGGTTTTGCTATGGCGGAATTTTTTACCCTATGCAATGAATAGTAGTAAACTATAGTTTGGAATAAAAGAGTATTAGATTCTAAAGAAACAGGAATGCTAGGATGGACAATCTTAGTGTGCGTGGTTAGATGTGAGAAGATTTTGAAGAAATAGGAAATGTAATGGGCATAGAAGCTCTGGTTCGTAGTAGTGCGAAAAAAGTGATGCAATTATGAGTGTGTGATTCGTGCCACATAACATCGATAGAGTTCTCTCATGCTAGCTCGTTAGTCTCAAACACCTATTGAATATGGCCATACATCTGCGTCCTCTCTCCCGTCATTAGTATGCTTTCGAGCACGCGATCTCAAGGATTCGTCTCGTGCATTACGTTGAAATAAGTAGAGGATTACTCACCTCTCAGGCTCCATCACATCGGAGCAAGACCTCCTCTCGCTGAAGTACAACTCGTCGTTATATAGGATATGTCCAGTAAGTTCGCACTGTGAGCGGAGTGCGAGAATGGTTGCTTAGCTCA
>JABUQX010101919.1:0-10000 GCA_015478945.1 Trachelipus rathkii | reverse complement strand
TATCGCAAAGTAGCATTCCATACAGCTATAAGCAAATATTTCGATTTATTCTCATCTCTTATGTCTTTTTAATATATCCTATTATTTTTAATAAAATATCTTTTAATATATATTATAATAATATATATATTTACTAATATTTATTATATATTATATATAATATATATATTATATATATTATTATATATATAATATAATAATATATATATATATTATATATATATATATATATTTAATATATTATATATTAAGATATATATATATATTATATATTTATAATTATATATATATATATACGATGAAATTATAGTATAAATATAATAAAAATTATTAAATATTTTTATATCTTATTAATCATATATCTTCTCCTTTAGTCTAGTTAGTTTATAGACTCTAAACTGCGTTATAAATCTAAGAGTATATAGTGGTATGTTCGGATATCATTCACTCTACTATAGACTTAGGCGTCGTAGATCTAGATAATTCTAATAATGGTTAAATCAAATATATTCTCAATAATCTGATTTGCATTGACGTTGATAGTTAGATATATACGTAAATTTACTCATATGAGGTATATTGAAGTAAAATTCTAAATAATGCCTGATTAATGATTGAGTGGATCTCTCAATATACGTGGAATATAATATTTTATCAAATCATACAATGACAATACTACACATAGTATGTATAAATAATATAACTCGACTATCTAAATATACATCATTTATATAGTATTAAATAATTTATAAACCTCTCTTTTATATACTTACTACATAGTGTTAAGTAGGAAAAAAATGTTAAAATTATATTTAGTCTACTTTATATACTACTATAAACTAATAAAAAGTTTCATTTTAACTATATACTCACACAAAATAGGTAATTTTATATAACTAATATAACATGTAGTAGTTTTCATATCTACATCCAAAAGTTAGTTAAGTAATTATACTTTTTAGGTTGGAGCTCACTCGTATCCACGTAAAATAAATAAAAAGTAGAATAACTAAAATGTTTATATATTAATTAAATTAAATTTTTTTCTTAATATGTATATAATTAATTATATATATATAATATATATAATATATTATATTTATTATATTAATATATTATTAATATATATATAATATTAATATATATATATATATTATAATTATATATTTATATATTATATAATATAATAATATATAGGAATAAATTATATATATATATATATATATATATATATTATATTATTAATATTATATATATATAATTATATATGATTATATATATATATTATATATAATATATATAATTATAATATATATATATATAATATATTAATGTATATATTATTAATATATTCTATATTTTCTTTCTATAAGGTCCTCCCGTCTACACTTTATGTACATATATATATTATATATATATATATAATCTGCAATTGATGTTCTAGTGGGGTGAGTAGGAACTTCAGATTGATAGTGTTGGGGGACCTGAATGCTTTGGGATAGGTGATCAAAAAGGGGATGGTATAACAGGTGGTTTTTGGGGTGGGTGGAGAAAATGAGAATGGTAGGAAGTGATTGATTTCTGTGAGAGAGAGGTTGTGTGTGTAAGTAATACATTTCTTTTAAAACACAAGAGTATCCATAAGTATTACTAGAGTTGTGTAGGTAGAGATAGTATCAAAGTGAAATATGATTTTGATTTTGTGTTGGTGAAGAAGGAGATGTTTGAAGTATGTGTGGGATGTTAAATCAGTGCGGGTTTAGGGAATGGATTATCGGATCATTATGCTGTTCTATGTAAAATAAGTTTAGTGGGGGCTTGGATGGAGAGGAAGGGTGATACGGAAAGGAAGTAAGTAAAGATTAAGAGTGCAGAGTTAAGTGAACAAGACAATAAGGATAAGAATGTAAGACGCTCGATAGTAAATCGGTTGAATGTGAACAAGTTGATACTGAACAAATCTGGGGGCAAATGAAGTAAGGCAACTGTTAGTAGTGCAAAGGAAGTGTGTTCTATGTGCTAAAGTAGGAAGTAAGAATGTTAACAGCGAATGTGAATGAAGAGGTGAAGAAAGCGGCGTTAAGTTTAAAAAAGAAAGCGTGGTTGGAATGTTACTAAAAGCAAATGATGGTTTTCAAAAGAAAGATGCTTGGAATTATATAAGGAGGAAAAAAAGAAATACATAAAAAGTTGCATACGTAGGAGAAACAAGAGGTTAAATGAACAGTTGGAAGGAGGATAAATAGGACATACAACGGAATAGGAAGCTCTTCTGGAAGGAAGCGCGAAAGGTAAGAATGAGAATAAGGGGAATCTGCTTAGAATAATGAATAGGGATGGTGCTTGTGTAACTGATGAAAATGGATGTGAGGGGAGTGTGGAAAGAACACTTCAAATATCTGTATAATATTAACTGTAATGAAGAGGTGATTAGTGAATGGTGCTGGGTTAGTGGGTGCAAGAAGGAATAGGTATTTTGGGGATGAGGTTATTAGAAGGAGGAGGAATGGGTAGAGTGAGAAAGTTGAAAATTGGTAAATCTGCAGGTATAGATGAATTACTGGTGAAATGTCAAGAGCGGAGGCCAGCATTGCGGTGATTGATTGCGATTTGGAAGTTGGTGTATAAAGCGTTTATATAGGGTATAGTTCAAAGGATTGGAGGAGAGCGGTAATAATTACCCTTATATAAGGTAAGGGAGAAAAGGGGAACTGTTAGAAATTATAGGGAATAAGTATATTGAGGGTGTAGGAAGGTAGATGCTTCGTATTTTGTCGAAAGGTGCACGAGTGGATGAAGGGACTGATTGGTTGAAGACAAGGTTTGCGTTTAGAGTGTGATAGAGGATGTGGGGATCAAATCATTTACATTGAAACAAATGATTGAGAAAATGAGGGAGAAGAAGAATAATTATATTTAGTTTTATGGATTGGCAACAGGCGTACGATAGAGTTAATTGGGAAGGCTTTTAATGCAAGTATGTGATATATTGAAATGTTTGGTGGTAGGCTTCTGAATGGACATCAAAAGTATGTATGACGATAGTGAAGCGTGTGTAGAATAAATGTGTCAATGTTGATTGGTTTAGGATTAAATAGCAGAGTGAGACAGGGTTGTGTTGTGTCTCCTTGGTTATTTTCAATTTGATATGGAGTGGGTTATGAAAGAATTCGAGGTGGTGATGGCAAGGAAATGATGTTAGAATGATGGAGAATGGAGATGAGTGGAGGGTGCTCTACCTATTATTTGCGGATGTTGGTTTTATGTGGCTAATCTGAAGAGAGTTTCAGAGAGGATTGTTAGAGAGATTTGCGCAGGGTATGTAAAATTAGGGGTTTGAAAGTAACGTAGATAAGAGTAAGTTATGGTTGTGAGTGAGGACAATCCTCAGTGTTAAGTTATGGTTAGATGGCGAGCAGCTGGAGCAAGTGTTCGTGAGTTTAAATATTTAGAGTATATGTTGATGAGAAGGGAACTGATGATGCAGAGTTAGGAAAGTTGTTGATGGCAGGAAGGTTGCTGGTGCAATTAAATCGTTGGTTGATGTAAAGGACTAAGACTTGAGTGCGTTAGGGTCTTACAATGAGGTATGTTGTTACCTGTGTTATGTATGGTAGTTGAGACTATGGTCTGGAATAAGAAGTATAGATCTAAAGTTCCAATGTGTTCAGATGGACAATCTTAGGGCAGCTAGGTGTGAGACGAATTAATAAAATGAGGAATGAACTTATTAGAGAGTTGTGTGGTGTGAGAAAAGGGTAAATGAGAGAATAAATGGAAAGTAATGTTGAGATGTTTGGTCAGGTGGAAGATGAATGATTAGTCGGTTGGTTAAGCGGATGTTAAGTTGGAGTGTGTTGGGAACCGACCGGCTGGGATACCGAAGAGAAAGTGATTGAGTCGGTGAACGAATGTCTGAAGGAGAGAAATGTGAGTTGGCAGAGGCGAGAATAAAAGGTGCATGATAGGAAAGAATGGCCGGGTTTTGTATGGGGCATGGTTGCTGGCCCACCTGGGCCAAGGATGAACCTTACATTGACGATTTACCATAGTGAGGCTCCGTCGGTCGCGCGTCCAATGAAGCCCTAGGGTGGATTTTTCTGTCTGTTTTGACGAGTTTTCACTAATTAATGCGTACAAAGGGGCGGTAAGGCTGGGCTTTCTTTTTTCGACATTTGTCATAAGTAGTAGGGCCCCCATTCCGGACACCGGCAGGTGGTAATGAAGTTCACCGACCTTTTCTGACCGCGACCTTTTTGACCTTTTTCTGACCGCGACCTTTTTGGGCCTTGAGCCCCAGAATTTTTTACCTTAAGTTTTTTGGGCCTTGACCTTTTGGGAACCCGGATTTTTTGAGAACCCGGATTTTTTGAGAACCCGGATTTTTTGAGAACCCGGATTTTTTGAGAACCCTAATTTTTTGGCAACCCTAATTTTTTTCGGCAACCCTAATTTTTGCAACCCTTCGAAGAAGGGTTGCGCCAAACGGTTGCGTAAGCAACCGTTGTACGTATTGCCCCCCCTATTTTACGCCCCCTATTTTTCGGCCATGGGTCAATTTTTTGCCCACGGTAATTTTTTATCTTCATTTAGGGCTTAACCCTTTTTTGATGTCTTAACCTTGTTTTGACATGATATTGGACACCTTTGATTTTCCATGTTGTTCAATTTTTGCCCACGGTGGATTTTTGGCTACCCTTTGTTCTTCCATGGGTCAATTTTGGCCCACGGTATTTTTGGCTACCCTTTGGTCGTTCCATGGGTCAATTTTGGCCCACGATAATTTTATATAGTTATATATAATCATTTTATATATTTTATAGCTTAATCACTATATTTAGTATAGTTACTATTCCATGGGTCAATTTTGGCCCACTATATATATATATATAGTTAATTTTATTGAGTCATACCCTATTATTGGTTTTTCACTAATGTGAGGTATATATTACAATTTATATGGCCGTAACTCTCATATATAGGTAATTATTATTATTAGCTTTTATAACCTATATATGTGTACGTGATCTACCTTGGGAGTATCTAATAAATTATTATTAGGATAGATAACAAACACTCATTCCTCTCCTCTCATTAAAATCTTTTTACGCGAGCGAGACTGAGCACTGGGTCTTTCCTCATTTTAGGGGAACCATCCTATTTTTTGAACACTGACTATTCCAACTTTTTTAATTTGAACAAAATTATTTAAAAAACTACTAACGATGAAAATTCAACCTTCTCCACTTATATTCTGCTAATAAAAAGATTTTTTATATGAAATTCCCGTTTTTAGGAAGAATTAGTTACGAAATTAATAGTAAGAAACTAATTTATTTATTGGTTATGAGATCTTTCCCACAAATTTAAGTTATAATTAATTTCATAAATCTATTGATACTCGTGGTTAGAGGGGTGAATAATGTCTGTTTAATTTGTTTAAAGAAAGTCTGTCTTTGATATGTTTGTGCTTTCTTCAGTTGTATACCTATTTTTTAAATGGTGATAGGCTTGTGGTCGCATGCTATGCTTATTAAAGGTGGTAAGCACGCATTACGATGTCTCTCCACACGACATATGCATAGCAACTTCCTGAAGCGAGTTATCTCAAAGTAGACTTTAGAGGATCTCCTATCTCCACCTATTCGCTGCCATAATAATCATTCTTCCATAGGATACTCATATAATTATCGAGTAGTATCGGGTCTCACCAAAATTCAATATTTTGTAGCATGGAGAATGCTGAAGATTGGAATTTTTGGAATCCTTCATATATATTTCGGAGACTATGAAGCCTCTCCCTAAAATAGAGAACTTCTAACCACTCTTATATAATCTTAAACATTCCTTAAGTGAGCATGTATATGCTCTCTCCTATGTGTTGTTGTTTGAATGTCTCCTTCTAACACTATCTTCGTTATTTTTAATTGTTTACCAAAGTGAATCTCAGCACTGTCTATAATTATTCTGACTTATGCTCTATTAACTGTTTCTCATTATTTGTTATCTCTTCTCGACTTACTGCATTCAGCCTTGAAAATGGGTGTTTTGTTAATAACTCGAAATACTAGTCAGGTTTAAATAATGTGTGAAATGTTAGTCGAACTACTGTTCTATATGTGTTCTCCTAGCACTGTTGCCTCAATATTATCTTTGGCCATACGTGAGCTCACATACCGTTCTCATATTTATAGTTTTACCTATACTTGAGTAATAATACGTACATGGATGGTATACTATATATCTACTATATAACTTGTAATCACCTCTAATATACACGCATACTACGAACACACACACCACACACACACACAACACTACACACTACTATATACACTATTATTAACACTCACTAACACTAACACACACACACACATCACTCAATATGTATACATTACATAATCAATCAATATAGACTCAAACTTTTCATCATCTATAAAAATGTGTTCTCTCATCTCTCGTATGATACACTTATTTAATCCGAGCGCTGACACACCCAAACAGTAGATCTATTTCTCTTGGTCCCTTCGTAGAATATGTGGTCATATAGTATTTCTATTGCCTCGCGACTCGCCGTCTTCTAGATTGCTGGCTCTCTTATATATGTCTACTTACCTATAGACTTAGCCTTTTCTTTGAGTCTTATAAAACCTTGTTGACCATAATATTTCGTGGACTTGATAACTCATTGCTACATTGATAATACTCAATGGTAGTCTCATAATATTTGTACCCACTGCATAACTTATGATGGCTTGATTAGTTCCCAATCAACCTTAATAGTATTAATGATAGAAGTATATCTTAGAGATTAGTATCTATAGGATTGTATAGTGTATCTATGAGTATATTAAGATGTGATAAGTGCTCAATAGAGTTAGTAGTTATAAGCTCCAGGTGAGTGCCAATGAGTAGCTCAATTAGTGAATGTTGACTCATATATGCAGTGCCAATGTGAGCTGCCAATGAGTGCCAAGTGAGTCCACATAGTAAGACCAAGTGAGTTGCCACATAGTGGCCAACTGGGTGTGCCGCTTTTTGTTCAAGCCTTTTCTAGTCTTCCCTGAGCCACCGAATAGGCCCTAATATGGGTGTCTACCCTAGGTAATAAGGTATGAGGAACCGAATGGTGTATATATTACAAGTTGCTAGAATGCTTCCTTCTATGAGTCAGTATTTTTATAACACTTATAAGCACTATACACTCGCCATAGACACTTTACACTAGCCCATATACACTTACACTCACACGCCGACATGTAACTTACACTGTACACTCACACAACACTCGAAGGCTCAATTTTGTTGGTCATGTTCATGTTTATTTCATACTTAAAATTTTTTATTAAAAAATTTTAACTAACCTAAAAACTGTAACTCATTACAGACTATTATTTAAAACCTATATTTATTAAATTATTTTTACTTAATACTTTTTGCTTAATACTTTTAATTTATAAATTTTTAAAAAATTGTATGTAAGAAGAAAAAAAACCAGAGTGCCTGATATATAAAACAATTTTATTTTACTACAACTGTACGAATTTTTATTTAAAAACATTTAACATTACATACTTAAAGCAGTAAATCAGTAAATCAATAGAGTGTTACCTAACACCAAGAGGGATTAGTATTTGCTTTTGTTTTACTGCTTTACTGCTTTAACTCATTTTTTACTGCTTTAACTCAATGTTTTACTGTTTTAACTTATATGTTTTACAGCTTTAACGCACATATTTATAACATTACATACCTTAAGCAGTAAATCAGTTAAATCAATAGAGGTGTTACCTAACACCCAGGGGGATTAGTATGCTTTGTTTTACTGCTTACTGCTTTAACTCATGTTTTACTGCTTTAACTCATGTTTTACTGCTTTAACTCATATGTTTTACTGTTCTAACTCACATATTCCTTAACATTACACACCTTAAAGCAGTAAATCAGTAAATCAATAGAAGGTGTTACCTAACACCAAGGGGGATTAGTATGCTTTGTTTTACTGCTTTTACTGCTTTAACTCGTGTTTTTTACTGCTTTAACTCATGTTTTACTGCTTAACTTTCTGCTTTACTGCTTAACTTTCTGCTTTACGTTTTAACTTTCTGCTTTACTGCCTTAACTTACATTATTTATTAACATTATGTTTTTTATTTTGTTTTAATACTTTTATTTATTTTATTATTTATTTTTTTTTTATTTTATATTATTTTTATTATTTTATTATTTTTATTTTATTATTTTTATTATACTTAGTGTTATTTACTTCATGCCTATTGTTATTATTATTAACACACATACACAACACTCACACTCACTCACACTCCACACACACACACCACACACACACACACACACACACGCACAGACACTTACCATTTTAACACATTCACTATGACACTTATACCACACACTCACTATGACACTTACATTTTACATAGACACTTACATTTACCACTTATACACATGCGGTCACACACACACACACACACGCACACTTACACTTATACACACATTCACTATATCTCTTATTCACACATACACATATTATTCACTATGACACTTACATTAGACACTTACATTTACACTTACACTCACACACAGATTTACTTACACTCACACAGATTTACTTACACTCACACAGATTTACTTACACTCACACACAGATTTACTTACACACACAGATTTACTTACCCTCGCACACCAATTACACACACCACACACACAACACACACACACCAACACACACCACACACACACACACACCACACACAACGCACACTTCACTTACACAAAAATATAAACGTATAAATTTTAATTAAAACATTTATATGTTTTATTAAACACGTACATTTATATTTCTCATTCAAATATAAACTAAAATTATTTCAAAGTTCTTAAAACTTCTATAATAATCAATCATTATCTTTGAACAAAGAATTTATTATTAACTGTTAATACTTTTTGTTTATAAATTTTATAACTATCAAGTTTTAAAATAACTTTTACTAAAATTTTATGAAATTTTATTAAAAACATATATTTTACGTACCGTTAAAAGCAATAAATCAGTAAATCAGTAATGCCAGCCCCTAGCACCCTCTACACCAAGCTATGCACGTTTTGTTCTATTGACTTACTGCTTACATCATCTTTAGCCATGAATAAGTATAAAATAACAAATTAAGTTCTTCTCTGCTAACATAACATGTATTTTATTTAAAATCATTCTAGGATTTTATTTAATTTAAAAATAACAATTTTTCACTTACATTTATATTATTCACTCGATGTTAACTAAAATATTTTCAAAGTTTTTTAAATAATTAGGGTTTTTCTTTATTATTATATTATTATTATCTATTGTACATTGGACAACTTCCATCACGAAGAAAAACACAACAACCCGCACTGCTTACAGATACGAAACTACCTCTCTCTGTAAAATTTGTTGAAATAACTACTTTAGGTTTTCTAAATTTAGGATAATTCTTTTTGTACCCCGGGCGATTTAAGCCTAATTCCAGGTCAAAATATATTTCAACTGACCTTTTTCTGTTAAAAATGTGGTGCAATAACTACGTTAGGCCTAAATTTAGGCCTAAATTTAGGATAGCCTTTTTGTGAGAGGCTAATTTAATCCTAATTACCAGGCAAAAGGTATTCCCGTATAGAAAAGAAATCATTGTTATTATTATTTTATAAATATTTTCAAACTGAAACATGCTGGCATCGGTAAGATCCTTTAAGCAGGTATGAAGAAGGAAATGTTTCCTTACTTGTGATTGGTCGGGGTAATTCCTTATCTCTATATGACCTCGTATGTGATTGGTCGGAGAGAATTATTTTTCGTCTTTTGAAAATTTAATTTAGTACTTTAAAACTTGTATTTGGAGCAGGTGGTGTGTTTTATTATCTTTGACACCCAAAACTATTTAAAAATCATAGTCATTTTAGCTGTTAAGCGTAGGGCACAATGATTATCTAGATTTACGTCATA
>JABUQX010101918.1:0-31474 GCA_015478945.1 Trachelipus rathkii | reverse complement strand
GAAATAGTCTTAACTTTATAAATACTCCTTTGGCAGTTTCTCATAATAATAGTATTGTAGAGGCTTCCATTCCAGTCCCCACTAGTTTTACAAATAATATCTAATTGTTCTAAAATCCCTAACATTTTATATATATTGATGATATCCTCATCGCCACTCCTACTCTCATGATGAACACATGAAGATTTTAGAAATGGTACTAGACGGTTAAAATCTTTGAATTTGAGACTAGCTGCTGATAAGTGCAAATTGGACAGTCTCGGGTTACATATTTAGGTTTTGATGTGTTCGAAGGCTCCATGCTCCCTAATGAGGATAAAACCACTGCTGTTATGAATATCCCAAAACCCAAGACTATCAAAGATTTACGTTCTTTCATAAGCAGTCTAAACTATTTTCGCTTTTCTCCTACTGGTATTTCTGAAATTATTTCTCCTCTTCTTTCCTTTCTAAAGGGTGCGCCACACTCTCAACACAGTGTAAAATGGAATCTGAGGCAGAAGAAGCCTTTAATATGGTCAAATTGGCCCTAAAAAATGCTATACCTTTGGGTTTTCCTTCTAATAATGCTCAAATATCTGTTTTCACTGATGCTAGTCAGACAGCCTTGGGCAGGGTAGTAGTTTCTAGGAAAATGAAAAAACAGGTTCCGCTGATTTTACAGTTATCGATGGAATCCTACTGAAATTGGTTATAGTATATACAGTAAGGAACTCCTTGCCTTGGTTAAAACAATTAAGAAGTTTACCCACATAGTAGAAACCAGAAAGGTAGATGTGTTTTGTGACAATCTTCCAGTCACACAGTCACTTAAAAAAAAGAGACTGACATTAATCACTTGCTAGCAAGGGAGCAGCGATACCTAACTTTCTTGTCTGAGTATGATTTGACTGTATATCATATTAAATCAGAAGAAAATATTCTTGCAGATTTCTTGAGTAGAAATCCAGCTCAGAAAACCACTGAATGGCCATCAAATTTGCCCACTCCATTCCACTTCTGCGCGAAAAAGTAGAAATAGAATTCAGCAACAAGCTCTTCTCTTCAAATTGAGATCAGATGCCTGAAGCAGAAGTCATCCAGAAGTATCTGTATGAAGTCTTGGGTCACCAGATTTTCGTACCCCAGCAGAATTCTATCACAGAGGATGACAGTTAGCTCTTGCCTCATTCAATTTTCCAATATTTCATGCCAATGATGTATTTAAGCGTTTTTCAGTGGAAGATTGACTACAAGAACTGGCAAAGCAGCACAAAAACTGATGTACAACATTCAGAAAATTATATAACCAGAACAATACAGGTCTTAAGCTTACAAAAAGACTCTATTATTATAGGAATGACTTGGTCTCACTAGTCGTTGATGAATCTACTTCACTTTCATCACGTGTCTTTGTTCCAGAATCCTTTATCTTCCTGTTATTTCTTATTCTCACTCACTAAGGCATTTTGGTGTTAAGAAAACTCTGGCATCCCTTAGAAAGCACTTTGTATGGAAAAATATGCAAAAGTATGTAAAGCAATGTACAAAGTTGTGATGCATGTCAGAGATCTAAATCTTTTCGCAAAAAAGCCCTCCATAGAATCTTATAGGCCAGTATGCAAATTTCAAGGTAGTCCATATGACAGTTCTTAAAATGCCTCAATGCAAAAAGCTATAAGTACCTTTTAACATTGAATGATAGGTTCTCCCGTTATCTTTTTGCTTTCCCTTTGAAAAACATAAGAAACCTCAACCATAGTGGAGGTAATTACTAGAGAATTTCTACCCATAGCTGGAAGTGGTAGGAACTTACATTTCTGATAGAGGAACGCAGTTTACGTCGGACTTATTCAAGAGTGTGTGTGAAGAGTTAGGATCCCGGCATAACTTTACCTCGGCCTATACCCCACAGAGCAATGCCTCATCGAAAACTCCCATAAAACTTTGTTGAAATCTTTGCGCAGCCATGCTGTCGGATGAGTTGGAAGATGTGAAGTATATTATTGGCTAGATCTTTTCCCCATTGTGCTATTGTGTCTTGCGTAGCTGCCCCCATTGAATTTCAGAAGGAAATCACCCCTAGCCATTCTTAATGAGGTCAAAAATCCAACTCTCCCTGCGAGCATTAATACGATCAGCGAGTCCTCCTTCCCCTGTCATGAAAAACTTACGCTGAGAAAAACTAAAATTATTCTTAGAACTCCCCCTGTCTCCAGAATTTACTGCCAAGAACCCCAAAATATATGTGCCAAATAGTCTGCAAGATGCAAAATTGGTACTTTTTAAAAAGCAGCAGTATGGCAGAAACAAACTAGAACCAGTATATCATGGCCCCTATCCCATAGTAAAGTTGTCTAGCAATAATGTGTACATAAATAAGAATAATCAAGTACAATGTGAAAACTTAATAAATGTAAAGCCATATTTTATGTTAATAATGAATGTGAAGAGTTAGATGATTTATAAAGAAAATTTCTATTGGTGCTAAAGTTTATATATTCTAATGCAGTATACTCTTGTGATAAGTGATATAAAGGTGAAACTTTCATGTATGTTTGATACTTTTTAGTAGAGTCATTTTGTGAGATTTAAGTTTCCTCTACTACTTGAATTTTCATAATCTTCTCGTATTCCTCTAAATTAGTATTTTAGAAGTGGACTGGGGTTCAGTGCTGAATCTCCAAGTAACTTGGAAAATTCATCTCTCCAAAATCACCACATGCCAACAAAAATTGATCATAATAAATTGTTTATAAATAATTTTGTATATTGATGTAAAATACTTCGTATAATTACGAAAATATGGCGCAAAATGCCATAATTGTAAAGTTGTTAACGGTTGGCAAATTGCCCCTCAAAAAAGTGGCTCATGTCAATGTTTTTGTAGCTATTATTTCTAGCCCGCCAATTGAGAGATAAAAACAAACAATCTTAGCGCACGACGCTTTATAAATTTTGTAAATAAATTAATAACTAAATAAAAACTAAAACGAAGTTATCTTTCAATTAATACAAGTGACATAAAATAAGAAGAAAAATAATTATAAAAATAAAGTTAAAGGAAAGAAAATCTATACTTTTCGTTGGAAGGCTTAGACCCCAGACTAGTCCTTCCATATATATATATATATATATATATATATATATATATATATATATATATATATATATATATATATATATATATATATATATATATATATAATACCCAAACCATCAACATGCATTAATAACTAAGTTATGGTCACACATGCAATCTGACATTAATAACTACTGTAACTAAAAACCCGCCAATTTGGCTTCGTCTAAATATATTATAAGATACCCAACCCATCCATATACATTATTATAAAAATTTCGGTATCGGTGTTAAAAATTTATATTATATAATGCATAATATACCTTATATAATAGATGTTTATTTTATATATTTATATATTTTTTTATTATTTTACTTTTATTTTATTATTTTTATTATTATGGCCACTAATATTTAATGATTTTGAAATAATGACCTTTTCTTAATAAATAATAAAAAAAATTTAAAATTGATGAAATTTATTTATTTTATTCAATTTATTATATAAATAACATTAATAATAATAAAAAATAAAAATAAAGGAAAAATTTAAGTGAACGATTTAAAAAATATATTTTTGATCCCATTTCACTGTCTTGTTTTGTTTACATATAAATGAAGTCTCTCTCTCTCAATTTTGCTAGGGAAGGTGAACGTGCCTCCAGTATATAGAGTTAGGGTACATCTGGCACTAATGCGCTATCTCAAATGTACCGGTCAGTTGGGCAGGCTGTGATCTTTCATGGGGTTTAGGTTGGAATTAGGATCCAGAGGGGGTCTTGCAGACCTAGATATCAGTGTTTTGCTGGTGGGGAGGGATTTCCTAGGTTATTTAGATTTAGATCATAACAAGGTTCTCAGCACCTCGCAATGCCAGGAGATCCAGGCAGTAAGTATTCTTTAGAGACAGCTATAGTTTTCTGGGTAATACTTTAGCTGAGGTGAATAAACTTTACGTAACTATTACATTAAAACTATAAACTTATAATTTACAAAAATGGTATCAAAAAATTCTTTGAAGTTTTTTTTACCGATTAACGTATATTATAAATGCATATTTTTAAAAAAAATATGAAAAATTACGCTCCGAAAAAAAAAAATTGACTAATTTCGGCGTTTTTTTAGGGATAACACTATCGATGTTTGTTTTTGATATTTTCCGATTATTTATATATCGATAAAAAATAATTTTTCTTCGATTAGTTTTTTTTTACGATTACAACGATCAATATGAACCATAGTTATATTATACTGTGATTGAATATACCAAACGTAGTTTAATTAAATAAAAAATAAAAAAACCATTGGGTTAACAAAATATGATTTCGTAAGGCATGGTGGACATATTACAAAAATTAAAATAAGATATCAAATTCTAATTTTGTAATATATATATATATATATATATATATTATATATATATATATATATATATATATATATATTATATATATATAATATATATATATATATAATAGAGAGAGAGAGAGAGAGAAGATCTTAGGCCTACGCCATTTATAAATCGATCTACGTAAACGTAAACTTTTACGACAACGTACGTATGTCCATATAGGTTAGGATAAGGCCTACGGCATATATATATATATATATATATATATATATATATATATATATATATATATATAAAATAAAATATAATATATATATATATATATATATATATATATATATATATATATAGGCATATATGGCATTACTATATATTATTATATATATATATATTGTCAAGTAGAAATTTATATGCAAGCTCCACGTGACGTCATACACGTCAGATTTCCGCGTACTATCATAGAAATATTATACTGTGTACGTATACTGTGAATTTATTAATAATTTTTATCGAAATAATTTATATATTATATATATATATATATATATATATATATATTATATATATAATATTAATATTATATATATATATATATATATATTCACGGCCCATAGGGGCTCGAGCCGACGGGGACAGAAGGGGGGACGTTTTCCATACCCCGTAGGGAAGGGGCGGAGGAACCCCCACACCCAAATACCAAAGAGCGGGTTCCGGAGACCCTCCCCGAGGGGAAATAGTCTACCCTGTCGTTCCCCGGGAAGCCGAGAGACCCCGACTCCTGCCATGCGGGTGGGTCTACCTTGGTTACGGCATTAGCTTAAAAAACATTATTTTTTTAAAACTAATGTGTACCCAAGCGGAATAGACCGCTCCGATGAAGAGGCGGGGCTCTCGGCCGCCTTCCGCCGGAACGACAAGGGAGGACTATTTCCCCCCCTCCGGGGAGGGTCTCCGGAACCCCCGCTCTTTGGTATTTGGGTGTCGCGGGGGTTCCTCCGCCCCTCCCCTACGGGGTATGGAAAACGTCCCCCCTTCTGTTCCCCGTCGGCTCGAGCCCCCTATTGGGCCGTGAATATATATATATATATATATATATATATATATATATATATATATATATATATATATATATATATATATATATATATATTCGATAAAATTAGTCATGACGTCACAGTATACGTAGCGCGGAAATCCTGACGTGTGAGTATGACGTCACGCGGATCTTGCATGTAAACTTTTCTTTTCTGAATTTTTTTGAACAGAAAATTTTCGGTCTCAAAATGTGTGGGTCGCTGTCTACAGTATTACTTATATATATATATATATATATATATATATATATATATATATATATATATATATATAATATATATATATATAATATATAATATATATTATATATAATATATATATATATATATATATATATATATATATATATATATATATATATTTTTTTTTTTTCTTTTGACATTACGTAAAAAATATTTTTTTCCAATTATTATTTTTTTTTTTTTTTAAATATTTTAATTTTTTACGTACATTCTACTATGGTACATTTTTTAAAAAATAGAATCGGAATTAACGCATAAAACAATATAATATCGAAATTAATAAATATCGATATATCGATAGGTTGAAACGCATTTCGACGTCATTCTTCATCCCTACACGAACGAAAAAAAGCCATAAAGTTACATTTTTCCTAGCGTTTTTTTTTCATATTTTTATTAAAAATATCCATTTATAATATACGCTAATCGGTAAAAAAAACTTCAAAGAATTTTTTGATACCATTTTTGTAAATTATAAGTTTATAGTTTTAATGTAATAGTTACGTAAAGTTCGTTCACCTCAGCTAAAGTATTACCGTTTTCTGCAGCGGCCCAGGGCTAAGGGGGACCTGTGAGGTCCCCAGGAAGCCCTCAAAATCATCAAATTAAAAAAAAATTGAAGTCTCTCAAAGGGTGTGTCATGCTTAGCTTTGCAAAAAATGATGCAAGCAAATGACGAGGAATAATTTTTAGGAGTGGTAAAGCTCCAGACCTATAATAATATCTATGGAGTAAAGACTGTGTTCTTTGCTCTGCCTAAAATTTAGGCAATAATAAAATAAATAAAGCATTATTTATAGGTCATCAACAATCAGTGGCCACTATATATATATATATATATATATATATATATAATATATATTATATAATATATATAATAATATATATACAACACATATATATATATATATATATATATATATATATATATATATATATAGGTAATACTGTAGACAGCGACCCACACATTTGAGACCTAAAATTTTCGAAGTTCAAAAAAATTTCTAAGCTCAGAAAAGTTAAGTTAAGTTAGGTTTTTTAATAAAATTGCTTAGTGGCAAGCTTCTGGCATAATTCCAGAAGCTTGCCACTAAAAAACTTTCTTAAAAAACTTAACTTAACTTCTGAACTTAGAAATTTTTTGAACTTAGAAAATTTTTTGGTCTCAAAATGTGTGGGTCCCGTCTATAGTATTACCATATATATTATATATTATATGATATATAATATATATATATATTATAGATATATTATATATATATATATAATTATATATTATATATATATAATAGTATATATATGGTAAAGGTATAGCACAGGACCACATATTTTCTGAAAAAATTTTCTGTTCAAAAAAATTTATAAAAGTTCAGAAAATTTAAGTTAAGTTAGGTTTTTTTGAAGAGAAAATTGATTTTTATGCAAGCTTCTGGCATAATTCCAGAAGCTTGCCACTAAAGAATTTTCTTAAAAAATTTAACTTAACTTTTCTGAACTTAGAAATTTTTTTGAACTTAGAAATTTTTTTTAGAAAATATGTGGAGTCCTGTGCTATACCTTTACCTATATAGTGCTGTTACACAAAAAAAAAAAACAAGCCCATTTGTTACATAAAAACAACCCATTGCTGTATCTCGGTAAATATGAGGTCTAGGGTGAAAAAATTTGGTGCACATATTAATCACATCTAGTATGAGTGAAAAAATTGTTATAATGGTTCGAAGTCAATTTTTTGAATTTTGGGAAATTTTTATCATTTTTGAAAAATTTCACAAATTTTCAGCGTTTTTGAGCAGCCATTTTGAGACTTTTTCAGCATTCACTGCATTAAGAAATTTATAAATTAGTATGATATTTGATTCATTTCTGTTGGACCCATCCTTGATCTCATTCCACACCAAATTTCATGAAATTTTATGTAGCCCCTCCCCCCCCCTGACCATTGAGTTGAGCCTAAAAAAAAAAACCACTTTGCACGAAAAAAAAACCAATTCCAAATTAATTGAAAATGTGCATGTATATGCGCTATAACTCCTATCAACATGCTGTATGGTTGTTTTTTTCTTTCTGTCAGTTTGGGGTCTGAACCCCCCCCCCCCAAAAAAACAAAACAAAAAAAAAAAACCCACTTGGTAAAAAAAAAAAAAACCATGTAGCCTATATTTTTAACATATATATATATATATATATATATATATATATATATATATATAATATATATATATATATTAATATATATATATAAATATAATTATATATATATATATATATAATTATATAATAATAGCTAATATATATATTATATAATATATTAATATAAGAATATAGATATATATATATATATATTATAGGTGGATTAAAAAAAACCCTTCTTTTTAAAAAAAAAAAACACATTTTTTTTTTAAAAAAAGCCAATGGCCAAAAATTTTTGTTTTTTTTAAATTAACTATTTTTCAATATATCAATTCTTTTTAGGGTATTTAGCATTAAAATACAGCAAATACAATATGTTAAAAGGTATACAATATATAAAGTAGAGTTTAATGCTTAATAAAGTTTATTAGTGCTCTAGGGCATATAATTATTACATTTCACATGATCTTATTATATTATTATTATTATATATTATTATATTATATATTATATTTTATTAATTGATTATTATATTATTATTTATATATATAATATATATAATATAATATATATATATATATATAATATATACTATATTATATAATTATATATATTATATATATATATTTAATAATATATATATATTAATATATATATATATATATATATATAATATATATATATTCTCATCTACCTTTCTCCTCCCCAAGACTGGTGGTAAGAGTGCGTAACAAGCACAGAAAAGAAAAGCAGTAGAAGAATAGGACAAAAGTCGAAAAGAAATCCAGCCTTACCCCCCCTCGTTCCATAATTAGTAAGGACCGTTCGCAGTCAGAAAATCCACCCTATAGCTCACGGACTGCGACGGACCCTCACTATGGTAAATTTTCAGTTTGTAAGGGTTCATCCCTTGACCCCAGGTGGGCCGCAACCATACCCCCCTCACAAAACCCCGGCATTCTCTCTTATTATGCACCTTTATTATCGCCTCTGCCAAACACATTTCTCTCCATCAGACATTCGTTTACGACTCAATCCACCTTTTTCTCACCTCCCAGCCCGTCGTTTCAACACACTCGCATTATACATCTGCTTAAAAAACCGACTATCATTCATTCCTTCCACAGACCAAAACCATCTCAACATACTTGCATTTATCTCTCGTTTACCCCTTCTTCACACCACTCAAGTTTCTAAATACGTTCCATTCCTCATTTTATCAATTCTTCTCACACCTAGCATGCCCCTCAAGACTTGTCATCCTGGGAACACATGAACTTTGATCTATACTCTTATTCCAGGACCAATAGTGTCACTACTATACAATAACACCAGTAACAACATACCCTCATGTAAGACCTAGAGCACTCAAAGACTTAGTCACTTTACATTCAACAACGATTTAATTGCACCAGCCACCTTCTTGCCATTCACAATTTCCTACTAAACTCTGCATCATCAGTTCCCTTCTCATCCAACATATTACCCTAAATATTTAAACTCAGGACACTTGTCCAGCGCTTCACCAATCTACAAACTTCACACTGAGGGCTGGTCCTCACTCACCAACCATTAACCTAACTCTTATCTATGTTACTTTCAAACCCCTCCTTTTACACACCCTGCCAAAATCTCTCTACCAATCCTCTCCAAACTCTCTTCAAATTCGCCACACAAAAAACCAAATCATCTGCATATAATAGGTAGGGCACCCTCCACTCAATTTCTCATTCATTCTAACACCATTTCCTGTCACGCCCCACCGTCAATTCTTTCATAACCCCATTCCATATACAATTGAATAACAAGGAGACATAACACACCCTGCTCACTCCGCATTAATACTAAACCAATCACTTTTATACCATTATTCTTACACACACCTCACTATCATCATACATACTTTGATTCCATTCAGAAGCCTATCACAACCCTATATATCACTAACACCTGCCCATAGAGCCTACCCTATTAACCCTATCATACCCTGTTTGCAAATCCATAAAAACACTAAATACAATTGATTCTTCCTCTCTCTAATTTTTTCTATCATTTGCTTCAATGTAAAGTTTTGATACCACACATCCTCTACTACTACTCCAAAATGCACCTGTTCTTCACCAATCAGTCCTTCAGTCACTCTCCGCCTCCTTCGACCAAAACACCAGCATTTATCTTCCCTACAACACTCAATAAACTAAAATACCCTATAATTTCAACAGTTCCTTTATCCTCCTTACCCCTATATAAAGGTACTATTACTGCTCTCCTCCAATCCCTTCGAAAAACTATACCCTCCATAAACGCTTTATTACACAAACTTCAGATCCAATCAATCACCATCTTGCCTCCTTTCTTGATCACTTTCAATGATTAACTCATTCTTTTCAGCAGCTTCAACTTTCTCCACTCTACCCATTTCCTCCTCTTTCCATTACCTCATCCCAAAATACCTATTCCTTCTTGCACCAATCAAACCCACACACATTTCGTCTGACCGCCGCCGCTGCAATGAATAATCCCCCGGATATTTTCAAAATGTTCTTCCAGCATCTGCAAAACCATCGGTGCATAGGTACGAAAAAGACCATCCCTATTCATTATTCTAAGCAGGTTTCCCTTATTCTAATTCTTAACCTTTCGCACTCCTTCCAGAAGAGCTCCTATTCCCTGTATGTCCCCATTTCATCCTCCTTCCAAACTGTTCATTTAACCTCTTCTTTTCTCTTACGTATGCATCTTTTAGCATTCCTTTTTTCCCTTTATATAATTCAAGCATCTTTCTTTTGAAACGTCATCATTGGCTTTAGTACATTCAAACACGCTTCTTTTTTTACTTTTTAACCGCTTGCATCACCCTCTTCACTCCACCACTCACTGTTATCATTCTTACTTACTTCTTTTGCACTGCTAACAATAGCTTCCAGATTTGCTCATTTACAACTTGTTCACATTCAACTATTTTACTTGCGAGCGCTCTTACATACTTATCCTTATTACTTTTCACTAACACACTTCTCACTCTTAATTTTACCCACTTCCTTTCGTATCACCTTCCTCTCCATCCAAGTTCCCACTAACTTAGTTTTGCATAGAACAACATAATGAATTGATAATCCCATCCTAAAACTCCTCACTGATTTAACATCAGATACATACTTATCAACATCTCCTTCTTCAGCAACACAAAAATCAATTATACTTTCACTTCGATACCATCTTCACCTACACCCAACTCTAGTATACTTATGCATACTCCTTGTGTTTAAAGACAGTATTACTTACACACATACCTCTCCCCTCACAGCAAATCAATCACCTTCCTACCATTTCCATTTTCTCCTGACACCCCAAAAACCACCTGTTATACCATCCTTTTTTGATAATATATATAAATATATATATAATATATATATATATATATATATATATATATATTATATATAAATATAATATATATATATATAATTATATATATAATTAATAATATATATATATAGATAATATATATATATATATAATATATATATATATATATAATATATATATATAATATATATATTATATATATATAATAGATATACCCTGTATATATAAAATCCGTATAAATAGTCAATATTTAGGCCTAGAATTCGCTTCTGCCTTTCCAGAACCTTTAATATACATAAATAAAGGTAATTTTAATAAAAAACAAAAAAACATTTTGTTTTAAAAAAAAAAGTTTTTTTTTGCAAAAAAAAAACCAAATAAAAAAACGGTTTTTTTTTCCCAAAAAATATATATATATTTTATAGTATATATATATATATATTATATATATATATATATATATATATATATATATATATATATATATAATATATATATATATAGATATATATAATATATATATATATATATATATAATATATTATATATAGTAATCAATCACATTTAGTGACGTCACACGTCCCTCCTGCATGTATAATTTTCTAGCACTATCTTAGCAGGCAATCCTACATTCACAGAATATACCTGAGTCAGGTGTCTAAACCCTAATGTTTTAAGTATAGGAGTATTGCCATGTTTATACAGCATTTGTGGTACATCCTACCATGGTTTAGTACCCCGCCTCCCCTTTCTAAGCCTCAAGCTATGTATATCGGATGTCACGGCGAATATACCCGAATATAGTAGATCATTTAGTATATAATCAATACGTGCTGAATCGATTCCACAAGGTTTATTGATGCAATCTAATCACTCTACCATGGGTTAGTATCATATAGTACCCCCTACCCCCCCCTTTCTAATGCACCTATGCAACTTTTTTTATTTCTGGAGCTACACAGAGCCGAGCTTGGTATTGGCTAGTATGTTTTGAGGTATGCAGAGTCGATTCCCACATTGCTGAGGCGTAGTTTCAACCTTTGAGGTTTTAGAACGCATCAACACCCTTTTTATGTGGCCAGCTTACCCTTCGTCATATTCAAGCATGGAGGTGTAGGGGGGTTTAAACCTATTCAATGAGGGGTTTATAAGATGCAAATTCTATTCAAGGAGTTTAGGGAGGGAGGGGTTATTCAGCACAGCAAATTCCTGGATTTAACACACCAGTTACATCATCACAAAATCAGAACACAATTTCAGTAAATAAAATTTTTTATTTTATCTTAATTTTCATATTAATTTTTACGTTTTTTTTTTACTAATTTCAATAATATTTTTCATTAAAATAGCTTAAAAAAAAGATTTAACTAACATATGATGACATATTGTCATTCTAGATTTTAGAAGTGTTTTTTTTTTTTTTCGTTACATTGTTTTTTTTTGTTTTTTTTTGATCGTAAATAATTAATAAAAGTATTAAAGCAAAACAAATAATTTTTCCTGGGATATATAGCCTAGGCCTAGCCATTATAAGAAATTATTATAAAAGTCTAATATGTAAAATAGTTTAATAGTTATTGGCAAAAAAACTGAAAAATTGTTTTTTTTGTGTAAACCACCCCCCCCCCACCACACAACACAAACCCCCCCCCTCTATATATATATATATATATATATATATATATATATATATATATATATATATATATATATATATATTATATATATATATATATATATATATATATATATATATATATATAGTGAGTCGATCTACTTGCATACTCAACGCGAGTCAACCCTATAGCGACTCACACAGCTTGAGTCAACATACTCGCAAAATTTTCAACTGGTCACAATTTTAAATTATGCAGTGTTTAATATATATATAATTCAGTGAAATTTTTTCCTCTATATACAAAGAATTGATTAACATAGTTTTGCATGTGGCAATGTCCAAGTCGTTGAGGAGCACGAAAAATTCATAAAGGTATCAATGTAAGGTAACTCTTGTAACATGCTATTGATAACATATCTCTGTAGTGAGTTCTTATCAGTAGTCTCTACAGAAATTTTGTTCATATTTTAAATCCATTTGAAGAACCTACTGGGAAGCAATTTAGTGTAAAGCTACTTGTTCACTAAATATTCCCACAATTCAGACTATGACTTTATACCTAACAAAACAAAGAACAGCAGTTTTTGTCTGGAATTTATACAACAATAGAAGAACTTCAGAAGTTAGGGAAAGTCAGATTTTCTGCATATTTTACAAACAAGTCATTATGTTTGTCATCAATGTTAGATCTGAGATTTAAAATGAAATTTCAGGAAGTGGATATTGTAAAAAGATAAAAGGAATGGGCATAGGTTGAAATGCAAAATAATAACTCAATGTGTCAAATGGTTTATGAAGAGTCTTCAACTTCTGGAGATGATGTGGAAGAAGTCGTACCCCCTAGTGTATTGAGTTTATTTGATGAATTAGCATGTGGTAAGCGAAAAAATTATTAAGAGCAAGTGTCTCTGGAAAAGAGAAAAAAGAAAAGAACAAGCAAAAGTAATCAATTAGAAAGAGAATTAGAAGAATATTTAAATTTTTGGCTGCTGCAAAGAGACAGTGACCCCATTTCTTAGGTGGAAAAATTCAAAGTAGGCATTCACAAATTTAAGCAAGCTGGGTTTGAAATATTTGAGTGTTGAGAGTGAATGAGTTTTTAGCACCAGAGGTAACATTTATGAACCTGCTCAAAATTAATTATGCCCATTAAATGGCAAAATTTTAATGTTTTGGCAATATAACAGTTTTAGAATTTAAGTACTAAGTTTCATTTGATTAAAATACGAAAAACATAAAAGGTTAATAAAAAGTTTTTTTTTTTTTAAATATTTTAAATAAACTGTTACAGGAACCTTATTTTTAAAATAAATACCATTACAAAACCAGAAATGCGTAAAAATTCTGGGTTACAAGCATTATTTAAAAAAAAAAAAAAAAAAAAAAAATTAACCTTGTTAATTAAATTTATTAATGAATTAAAATTTGGGATTATACTAGGAATTGCAAATTCACACTTAATAATCAGCTAATTAATCAGTAAAATGGGTGATATTGCTGATTAATCAGTGCAACCGTAATACTGTATATACCATATATATATAGACTGGTATATATATATATATATATATATATATAAATATATATATATATATATATATATATATATATATATATATATATATATATATATATATATATGTACTTTGAAGAGGTTTATGTGTTCTCTGCAGTGCAATGTGTTGCCATCCCTTCTGGAGAAATCTGAGGATCGTTCATGACACTATCATTCATTTCTTTTATATCTACTTTTTTCTCATCTTGACACATTCTTTCTGGCATATGCTTCAGCTCCTACTAAAAGCTGGGTCAAAGAAAAAAACCCAGGACCTGATATTTGGGTATGTCCTATATGCAATAAAATAGTAAGAAGAAAATCAATCTGTTGCAATAGATGTGAGCCGTGGATACACAAACACTGCTCACCTTTCGCTACATTTCCTCTTCAACAACACAACATGATTTGCCAGGTATGCACTCAACCAATAATAACCAATAGTCCAGAAACTAACAAACAAACACATAACAAATATACTATAAACTGAAACCACCCAGAACCCAAATTTTACGGATATGACTCCATCAATACACCATAAATCCCAGAACACCATACACTTTTAACCCTTATACACAATTCACTCCCATACACAAACACCACTACACTCACAACATCATGACTTAATGACACCACCAAAATCCATTCTTTCAACACAATGATCAACAAAAGCTACATAACATAATAAACTTATACATTCCTCATCACACCTCACCACACTGCCCCAGCAACTATACACCAAATCTTACACCCATCTCAAACCTCCCCAAACCTCCCAAACCTCATTATAGGAGGAGATATCAATACCCATCACCTGACATGGTACAAAGACCAAAACATAGACCATAAAGGAACCCACCTAATATGAAATTTAGATCACCTAAACATCCCCAACAATAAAAACTTCCACACCATAATCCCACTACAAACTAACCAATGAAACACATCACCAGGCCTAACATTAGGCTCCCCAAATATCCCTACAAAACTCCAATGGTAAACACAAACTGAACTAAATTTCGTCCACCTCCCCTAATCATAAAATATCAAAATACTAGCAAAACTAATCACCTCTTCAGGAAAACATATACAAACTACAAAAAAAGCAGACTGGACAAAGTTTTTACCACATAAAAGACAACAACATACAACCAATAAATATCACCAACACCACAACACTAAATATAGGTATCCAAAATTTCACTTCAATAATTCAAAAAGCCGCAAATCAAGACATTCCTTGGGGATACCTTAAAATGTAAAACCCAACTCTAACACCTTAAATCTCAAATCTGATTAAACAAGGCAACTTACTTAAAAAAACAGCACAACATACTGGAACACAAATTGATAATTTAAACACTCAAATCACAAACCTAACCAAATCACTCGCCTCAAACAATTTTCAATCATTCCTAACAAAATTATAAAACACAAACAGCAGCAGAATGTAGAACACTATAAAAATACTGAACAATGCAAAAAAATTACCATACTAGCATGAATCTATCATAAATCCAAACTCTCAACACCCACAAACAACAAAACAACACAAATATCCTCGCTGCACATTTTACAAAGTCATAAACTCACTCATCCACTAAATATTAATAATTAAAATAATTAAATCCATTAAGAAAATAAAATGTAACCACAATCAAACAATAGAAATAACACTAACTAACATGAAAAACCTTATAAGGACTCAAACTCACCAGCAACTGAACTTGACATCTCAAACACACACCTCAAATACTGCGCTGACCCATTTAACACACACATATACAACAGTTCCATTAAATTTAACTTTATTCCCTTCATCTGGAAAAGAGCAGTTATCATCCCAAAGCTAAAACCAGGAAAGACCCCTCGAACTCCTCTCCCTACTGCCCAATTTCACTACTATCTACTTTGTGCAAGCTACTAGAAAAGCTCGTATTGAATAAAATAAAACCACACATTCCCAAACAAAAGTTTCAACATGGCTTCCAACAAAACCACTCAACCACAACAGCTCTCACAAACATCATACAACCAATAGTAAATGGCTTAAATCTCAGACTCACACACCAATCATTACTAATAGCAATTGACATAAACAAAGCTTTTGACACAGTTCCCAGACACATCCTAATCCACAAAATAATAAAATCAAATATCTCCCACCAATTTAAAGAAATTGGTAGCAAATTTCCTATCAGGGAAAATAGCACAAATACAATTCAACAACAAGAAATCACATACAATAAACATTAAAAACGGCGTACCCCAAGGAGCAATCCTATTCCCTACCTTATTCAACTTATTCACTGCTGACCTACCACAACCACAAACAAACCATACAAACATAACAACCAACGCAGATGATATCACCATAGTCACCACTCACCAGAACCTAAATACAGCAACTAATCTAACCCACAATACATCAACCAAATTTAAACTTGGCTGACCGATATTAGAATGTTTGTATCACCAAATAAATCATCTATTACTCTAATCACAACTGACTGCCAACTCGGCTCAACCAACCCCCAAATCTTCATAAACATCGCTATCCCATTAAACAAAACTCCCAAAATCTTAGGCATAACACTCGACACATTTGAGTTTCACATACCGTACCACTTAGAAAACATAACAACATCAGTTAAAAACAAGGAAACTAACTACTAAGAACCATTGCCACACAGACATCAGTAATGAATAAAACAGATATCCACCACCCATATGTCAAACAATACATCCGCACAACCCTAACTATTCTCACTCAATGTGCACCTGTTTACCAAGGGTAACAAGAAAACTACAAACAACCCAAATCAAAGCACTCAGAATTATAAACAGGATGGCACATCTACAACGCCCCAACAACACCTACATGAAGAAATAAAATATTACCCATAACTTAGAAGTGATATTCACTCAGTTCTACACTGAAACACAAACACCACAACACCCATGCCCATGTTAATTGCACTTTCAACCCCATAATCACAGGTTTAAACAACCCATCCTCTCCATTCATGCTTAAAAAACAAACTCTGAATAACATCCAACCTCTACAAAACATCTCATACACTAGATAAATACCACACACCTAACAAAATTATTTAAGAAACCACCAAAAAAAAAAAACTATGCTAATACTAGGGATGTACCGATACCAGGAAAAGAGGCCGATACCGATATACCAGAAAATAGGCCGATACCGATACCGATCTTTAATTTAATATAATAAATACACAGTAATTAGATAGAACATTTTGTACTGCTAGGCAACCCAGGATTGAATTCCCTGTACATTGTACAACCAATACTTAGTTATTTATTTCATATTTGGTTGTGCCCAAGTATATTTATTTATAAATTAAAATTATTACTTTAAGAATAATAAATGCAAATATATTAAATAACTTTTTTACGTTTGTGTTTATTCAAAAAATATTCCATTTCCATTTTTCAGAAGTATTAACAAGCTTAGCTACAGCTTTATGTTTAAACAGGATTTCTTACACAGAGGCTTCTTTAACTATCTACAATATAAAGAATAAAAAAAATAATGAAGAGACCTCAATTAATCAGCTGAAAAGACAAAATAAAAACTCTTATTATTCAAACATCACATAATAATTACTCCTTTAAGATAAAGATAGATATCATTCATACTCAAATTCAAAAATTCTCAAATTGTGATGCAAAAACATTAAGCTTTCACTAGTACTTGGCGAGAGCCTGTTCCTTTTGGGCGCGGGGCGGGCGAGACCTATATTTCTTTTTGGTGTGTTTACATTTCCCACCTGCACTAAAAATACGCTTGCTCTCGACTGATGAGGAGGGGCTGATAAAATTATTTTCTTGCAAGCACTGATAAAAAAAGGAAAACCTTGGCCCATTTTCATGCCACCAAATGAAAGATTCTCTTCTGTAGGCAGCATCTCCATGTTTTCGTTGAGCCTCATCTCTCTTTCACAGATTATGCAAATTTGAATTATCTTGCTCCTTGATGACTGTCTCTTCAGTTTTTTTCGATGTGGTTCCTTGGTGTGATTCCTTGAAGATGAATGAGATGTCAATGCAATTCGCATGAACTTATCAAAGTCTAACATATCCGAATTCTTCATTCTTCAGTAGGTTTATTTGCTGAAAAGCACACCATCGTCACTGATCAGTGCTGTTGCCAGGGCGGTTGTGATAAGGCGGCTTCCACTGTCAGTTGAATCTTTTTTTTGTCACGCCGAGCAAAGCTCCTCGGTTATGCTATTTAAATGTACATTCTAGAAGTGATTCACCGTCGGAGATGCCATTCTTGTGTGGTTTCAGCTAGCTTAAGAATTCCTTATTAGAACCTTTTTATTTATTTTATTTTTTTTACAGTTGTCACGACAAATTTACGCAGATGAGCACAGACGGAGGCTTTAAATGAGGGAGATTAATTTGAGTAGGAAACACAGAAGATGGAAGAGGAATTCCACAGAACAGAGATGGCCAGAAGAAGGAGCCACCGCAGCGAACTTTAGTCTGGAGTTAAAAATATCAACACAAAATCATGTGCCGACACAGCACCCTTTGTGCTACGAGTTGCGTCTTAAAGGTGGTGGTACGTGAGTGGTAAGTTCACACTTGCCGCTACTGTACCTATAGAAAGAGATAAAGCACCAAATCACGCCGCAAAGATGAGGGTCAAGTGAACTAGAAAGTTCAGGACAGTTTATAAGCCTTTGACTCAACCCTATCAAAAAGCCGGATGAAACCAGAACTATCCCCAGATATGAGAGCAGTACTCCATAAAAGGCGGATTGAAACCTTTGTATAGCTGGAGTTAAACTGAGAAGAGAGAAACAAAGGTTCTCGACAGTTCTAAAACAGAATCTAGTTCCTTGAGAGCACCCTTTTAGCAACCGTATGTGATGTTGAGGTTCCAAGACATTTTTGGTTTATGTTAATGCCAAGGATGTTTATATTGTCAACAGGGAGAGACGAGAGAACCGTCGAAGAGATAGAAAGTAGGTGTCTTAAATAGGGAATTTGTAGAAGTTGCGGTTATTAAAGAATAAAATTTTACCCAAGGTTGAGACACCACCACCCTGAAATTTCTATCCAGATCAACAGAGTAGATAGGAAATTCAAGACGAGATGCAATTTTAAATAAAAGAGGAGCAGAATTGAAATGGAGTGAGAATGAAGGGTCGATGTCATCGTTCATAATGAGTGGATAGAGTTAGATGTGCAGGTGAGAAGATATTAACTGAAAAGCAGGAATTAAAGTAGAGATAATCACAAGAACCCTGGAGGACACCACTATTGACTGAAAAAGAAGAAGAAGTCGCCCCATCAACACTAGCCAATATTGAGCGATTGAAGAGCATAGGAGTAAGCAAAGAGAAGAAGAAGGAAACCCAAAGGAGGGGAGCTTGGAGAGCAGGACGCCGCCTACCATACCCGGTCAGATGCTTTTGATAGGATATGTCAAGCGCCACACGCAATCTTCCGTCAGTTCCGAGGGCGGAAAGACCACTAAATCTTAAATAGCGAAAGATATCGCTATAGACCTCGATTGCCGAAAGCTGTACTGGCGATCGGAAAGAAGGAAAATGAGATTCCAGAATGTCTAAGATGTGAGAGGTGAGAAGGGTTTCAAAGATCTTAGATAGATACAAGTGAGAGCTATATAGGGCGAGAGTTAGAAGGGTCAGAGCGGCTTCTTTTTTCGGAATAGTTGACATATGCGCGCTTCCAACACTGAGGGAAAAGTGCTAGTATTGGGCATAGAAGATATAGTTGAATGAGGGGCGGGGTCAGAACGGACACTCTCTCAAAACTCGGGGAGAAATTGCCATCCAGTCCACCTGGCATTCCTAACGGTCATAGGATTTTCAGGGGCCATGTACCCGATCAAATGTTATCACAGGTAAAGGCATATGACACCTGAGAGGAGAAGGAGGGAAGAGGAATGACAGAATAGTCAGGGATGAGTTAGAGGAAATAGGAGGCTGAATAGATCGGCCTTTTTCAGTTGGAGTATTAGGAACAGAACCATCAGAGCGAATAAGGAGGAGGAAAGGATAATTCACAGAAGTTGTAGAGATGTTTGTGGCAAGAGGCCAGAAAGACTTTGTCAGTAGGAGAGCCAAGGAGGTCAGCGCACTTTCGTTTAATGAAAGTCCACTTGCTGGTCGAAAGGTACCCCTGCAACGTTCAGCCTGGAATAAAAAATTAACAGAGTGATAGTGAGAACCCGAGAATTTCCACATCCGATACGCCACTTCTGTAGCCTGAATGGCCGAGAACGAACACGATTGAACCATGTTTTGAGGAGAAAAGATTTAGTCGAGAAGAAATGAACCTGCATCATCCATCAACGGTTTACATCTCCCACTTTATCGTTCAGAAGCTGAAGCGTTCTTCAGAGTCAAACGCAGTCACTCATTATAGTTAGCGTAGAAGCAACTCAATTGCCCCCCAATCGACCATCAAAAGTGCCGGAAAAAAACTGCATAGGCAGGATTGAGCTGTTAGAGCAGAAGTTATTAATTAAGAGGATATAAGGTTGTGGTTAGAATTTACCGATAGGCGAAGGTGGTGTTTTATACTTTAAGGAGAGAAAGGAATAGTTGTCGAAACAAGGTCAAGTGCGTTCAAGAATTGGTTGGACGATCCGGAATGTGTGTGTGGTTTCTTTAATTAGTTGCTCCAGATCTGAGAATACTGAATAATTCGGCTTCCTTACCACATAATCAGTTATGAACAAATCAGTTTTGTGTACATTGAAATCCCCTAAATAGAGGACCTCAGTATTTGGATGAGAAGAAATGACAGTTTTGTGAGAAGTAGTAAGGTAATCAAAAAATGCATGAAAATCTGTTATGTTAGGAGAACAGTAGAAGAAGCACAAGATTATTGTAGTAGACGGAAGAAAGATTTTAAGCCACAGAACATCGAGTTAGGAGATTCGAGATTACTCGAGACGAGTATAGGAGTTTTTATGTCATAGGCAATACTCCACTAAAAAAAAAAAAAAAAAAGAAAAAAAAAGAAAAAAAAAAAAAAAAAAAAACAAAAAACAAAAACCAAAGGAGAAATGAGAAAAAATTATTCGCACGCAAAAGCCTAAATTTAAAACTTGAAATTTTAAAACGCTAAAACCCTATTTACAGTAAATATATAAAATATGAATAATCCAGAAAGTTTAAAAACACTCGCGCACTCACACACACACGAAATTGCGTACAAAAAAAGAAAAAAAATTATTGATCAACTAAAAAAGTGGAAGCTAAATCTGTATAAATTATAATAATGGCTATTCAAATAGGTAAATGTTACGCTAAAACCCAAGTTGGAGAAATGCTAAAAATCCAAGTTAAAAAGAAGTCGAAGAAAAAAAAAAAAAACAATCTAAAACTAGCTATATATATCGAACTAGATTTATTATTTTATCTAAAAGTTTCTCATAATTTTTTCACCCAAAAAGTAAGAAGTATCGGCCAAGTATCGGCCATTTTAACCGATACCCAAAGAAATGGCCGATACTACCGATACCGATACCGATACTATCGGTACATCCCTACTAAATACTCATCCACTAGACTGTCTTTTAACCAACATCCCAGAGAAATCTGGAAAATTTCAGCCCTGAGTGATCTGTGGAGGAGTCTGGTAGCGGCGGTGGAGTATCTGAGTGGTGTGGCCGCTCTAAGAGTAGGGTGGTCAGGGGGTGAAAAGGTGTGTATATATATATATATATATATATAATATAATATATATATATATATATATATAATATACTATATATATATGCAACAAATTGGATTTCATTATAATTTGTTCAAAATAATTGATATCTGATGTGAATACTTCGTAATAATTACGAAAATATGGCGCAAAATGCCATAATTGTAAAGTTGTTAACGGTTGGCAAATTGCCCCTCAAAAAGTTGCCCATGTCAATGTTTTTGTAGCTATTATTTCTAGCCCGCCAATTGAGAGAGATATAAACAAACAATCGTTAGCGCACGACGCTTTATAAATTTTGTAAATAAATTAATAACTAAATAAAAACTAAAACGAAGTTATCTTTCAATTAATACAAGTGACATAAAATAAGAAGAAAATAATATAAAAATAAAGTTTAAAGGAAAGAAAATCTATACTTTTCGTTGGAAGGCTTAGACCCCAGACTAAGTTCTTCCACGTTGGTGTATCCCAGGAGTGACTTACGACGAATTAACAATAAAGAAATAAAATATAAATTACGATTAAAAAAAAAAAAAAAAAAAAAAAAAAAAAAAAAAAAAAAAATTAAAAAGTAAAATTTCAGTGAAATTAATAACTTTGGAAAAATAAGCCAGTATAGGCCTAGGCTACTCACGCACGTAAATGCGTTCAGCAATAAAAAAAAAAGACTAAAGTTTTAGGCATAAAAAAAAAAAAGCAAAAAAAAAAAAAAAAAAAATCTACAGATATAAAAGTGAAAAACAAAAATAAAGAAAAAGTTTTAAGTTAAAACTAGGCCTAGTACTAGTTTAAAAGCCTAGCCTACTGAACTATCTGTCCTCTCTTAGGGCCTATATAAGTAAGCTACAACTATTATTATGGCAACAGGCCTATTTTTATAAATAAATGGTTTTAATAATTTTTTTTTTAACAATTTTACAAAATTAGCCTACTTGGGTAATTGTGTAGTTAAAGTGAGTCAAGTGCTTTTACTACAAAATAACTAATAAAACAGTGAAATAAAATTTTTTAAGTGAATGTACAATTAAGACAGTGTAAAAAAAAAAAAAAAAAAAAAAAAAAAAAAAAAAAAAAAAAAAAAAAAAAAAAAAAAGAATTGCGATTGACTTCGACTAGAAGCAGGTCTGGTGCTCAAAATTTAAATAATCCACCGTCTGGAATTTCTATACATCATGTAGATGTTGAAATAAATGAAAATGATGGACAAAATGAAAATCTAAATAGAAACGATGGTCACAACTCAAATAACTCATCGGTTGAGAGTGATCGTTCTCGCACCCCATCACCCGAACCACATCGAAGAACTAGGAAAGTACTCTCTGTGCAGGATATTCCTCGGTTTGAAACAAGGGATGTGGGAAAGTGGTTAGATAGAGTGGAATTTCTATTTAGCCTATATTTTGTTACTGATAATATTGAAAAAGTTCAACTTCTCGGTCCTCTCTTACCTTCGGCTATAACTTCAAGAATAAGCTATCCTATCAACGACCAAACATATGAAGAATTGGTTCGCCTTGTAACTGAAACTTATGCTCCATCTGATAAAGAGAAAGCTGAAAATTTATTTCGCCAGGAACTTAAACCTGGTGAAAAGCCCACAGCATATCTTAACAGAATTAAAGCATCATTAGGAATCCGCAGTTATCAATGGCTTCTACATCAAAATGAAAACCTTATGAAACAGATGTTTCTTCGTGTTCTACCTGAGGATCTGGTACCGTTATTAACAGTATTGAAAGGGGATGCGGATATTCATAAATTGGCCGAAGCAGCTGACGTGTTCATGGAATCCCAACGTCATAAGTCAAAATCCTATCCAGATTATTCGGTCAATGCTGTGACTCCATTCATCCCTACCAGGGCAAGTGATCCCCAACCTAGGAAAGAAGACCACATTTCACACAATGATTTGGCCAAAATAAACAATCGACTAAGTGAGATGTTCCAGAAGTTGGAGGCCCTCACATATCAAGTAAATCAATTAGATCTACGGATGTCTCGTAATGATAATGGTTGGGACAGAGGTCGCTCTCCTGGCTGGGACAGAGGTCGTTCTAACCGTCGTCGATCACCTTCAGGATTTAGAAAAGATGGAACCCTTTGCTACTACCATTTCACCTTCCGTGAAATGGCTAGCAGGTGCCAAGGAGGCACTTGCAAAATGGCTCATTTGTTGGCACAAGCGCCATCACAAAACAATGCTGGACCTACTTTCCTACCTTCGCAGGGAAACTAAGTATAGGGGTGGAGTTACGCCCCTGTACAAAGAAAGTGCGTTTTAATCCAGTGGTAACTCGTAAAATTTGTAAGTACAAAAGTAGTTTTAATAATATAGAACGTATTAGGGAGGACAGCTACCCCCAACCAAATTCGAATAATAATTATATCGATATAGGTAAAAATGTTGATACAATTTTGCATGCTAATAAAAATAATATCCAGGTTCATGTTCATTCAAGTGAAAATGCTAATAATGGCATAAAAAACCATCTGTTTTATGCGAGAGAGCTTCTCAGTTGAGTGAAAATGAATCTTGGTATAGGGAAAATTTGATTTCCTCCGATATTAGTGTTAAGGGTAAGGATATGCATTATCAAGGTAGCGAACAGTCAGTTATAGGGCTGGAATCTTTAATTCCAAGCCAAAATACTGCGATGCGGGTTGAAAATGCAGATTCTTGCAATGGGTCAGTGCTTCCCAAAGTTTTAAATGTAAACGAATGTAAAAATTTTGCAATTAATTGTCTCCTTCGTATATATGACGCTAATTCTAAGCAATTATTTTTGTTAGATACGGGGAGTTCATTTTCTATTTTAAAGGTTTCTGCAGAACAAAGGAAAGATCCTATTGGCTTTCTTACAGCTGCTAATGGAAGTCAGATTAACATTTATGATTGTATAACTAAAAAAATTAAATTTTCCGCTAAAAAAGGATTACGAACATAATTTTTTAATCGCTGATGTAATTGATAATATTTTAGGGATAGATTTTTTTACTAAATATAAATTTAACCTAGATTTTAGCTCAAATATTATAATTGATGCCACAACTGGTCTATCATGTGAAGTCATTCAAGGGAATGGTTCTGAAGCACTACCCATAACAAATGATTTTAATTATATAAATTTAACTCTTTCTCCTAAACTCCCTTCTGCGCCTTCTCGTTATACTTCTCTATTAGGTGAATATAAAATGTTGTTTGATGATTTATATAAAATTTTAGAAAATGTTAATGCGAGAGATAATAATTATAATAATAATATCCCTGGGGGTAGCTATCAGGACAATGCCTCCTACAAGTGTAATAAAAATAGAAATGAAATAAGTATGAATAAAAGTGATATTAATAAAGAAAGTGATTTTAATAATACAAGTGAAATAGGCTTTACAAAATTTCCCCTTTCCCCCACTGAAGAAAATTCCTTAAATGAATTAATTCCTTATAAATTTAAAGTTACGGGTTCCCCAATAAACATTAAAAGTCGCAGAATCTCTACTAGTTTATATGATAAGGCCAAAGAAGAGATAGGCAGGTTAGTAAATGCTGGGGTACTTTCTCCCTCGCACTCACCTTTGGGATTTCCGATTTCGGTACTTTCTAAACCTAGTGGTGGAGTCCGAATAGTAGCCGATCTGAGATTACTGAACAAACGAGCTGTTCGAGACAATTTCAGTCTCCCTAACTTAAATGACTTTACGAACTTACTTCACGGGTGTAAAGTATTTTCTGTTTTAGACTTAAAAAAGGCATTTTATAACCTTAAAGTCCACCCTGATTGTCGAAAGTTTTTGACTATAAATACTCCTTTTGGCAGTTTCTCATATAATAGTATTGTAGAAGGCTTCCATTCCTGTCCCACTAGTTTCACTAAGTACATTTCTTTGATTTTTTCTAGTATGCCCAATCTCTTTAAACAATTAATGATATCTTCATCGCCACTCTTACTCATGATGAACACATGAAGATTTTAGAAATGGTACTAGACCGGTTGAATCTTTTAATTTGAGACTTAGTGCTGATAAGTGCCAAATTGGACAGTCTCGGGTTACATTTTTAGGTTTTGATGTGTCCGAAGGCTCCATGCTCCCTAATGAGGATAAAACCACTGCTATTATGAATATCCCAAAACCCAAGACTATCAAAGATTACGTTCTTTCAAGGCAGTCTAAACTATCTTTCGCTTCTTCTCTTTCCTAAAGGTATTTCTGAAATTATTCTCCTTTCTTGCTTTCTCAAAAGGTACATAATCTCAACGCAGAGTAAAATGAAATCCTGAGCAGAATTAGCATTTATTCTGCCAAATTGAAAATGAAAAAGCTTGATACCTTGGGTTTTCTTCTAATAATGCTCCAAAGTATCTGTTTTCACTTGATGGCTAGTCAGACAGCCTTGGCAGGTGTAGTAGTTTCTACGGAAAATGAAAAAAAACAGTTCGCTGGGATTTTACAGTACGATTGAATCCTACTGAAATTGGTTACAGTATATATAGCAAGGAACTCCTTGCCTTGGGTTAAAACAATTAAAGAAATTTCCACATAGCGAGAAAGGTAGATGTGTTTTGTGACAATCTTTCAGTCACACAGTCACTTAAAAAGAGACTGATGCTAATCACTTGCTAGCAAGGGAGCAGCGTTACCTAACTTTCTTGTCAGAGTATGATTTGACTGTACATCATATTAAATCTGAAGAAAATATTCTTGCAGATTTCTTGAGTAGAAATCCAGCTCAGAGAACCACTGAATGGCCATCAAATTTGCCCACTCCTTTCCCAACCTTGTTTTCTGCGCGAAAAGAAATTAGATTCAGCAACAACTCTTCTCTTTCAAATTGGAGATCAGATACCTGAAGCAGAAGTCATTCCAGAAGTATCCTGTGATGAAGTCTTGGTGTCACCAGATTTTCTACCCCAGCAGAATTCTTCAACAGAGGATGACGGTTATGCTCTTGCATCAATTTTTAATATTTCCGCCAATGATGTATTTAAGCTTTTTCAGTGTAAGATTGACTACAAAGAACTGCAAGCAGCACAAGAAGCTGATGTACAACTTCAGAAATATTTAAATAACCAAGAAAATACAGGTCTTAAGCTTACAAAAAGACTCTATTATTATAGGAATGACTTGGTCTCACTAGTCGTTGATGAATCTATCCCACTTTCACCACGTGTCTTTGTTCCAGAATCCTTTATTCTTCCTGTTATTTCTTATTCTCACTCTTTAGGGTATTTTGGTGTTATGAAAACTCTGGCATCCTTAGAAAGCGCTTTGTATGGAAAAATATGCCAAAGTATGTAAAGCAATTTGTCAAAGTTGTGATGCATGTCAGAGATCTAAATCTTTTCGCAAAATAAGCCCTCCATATGAATCTTATAGGCCAGTATCGGCCAAATTTCAAGTAGTCCATATTGACATTCTTAAAATGCCTCAATGCAAAAGCTATAAGTACCTTTTAACATTGATTGATAGGTACTCCCGTTATGTTATCTATTTGCTTTCCCTTTGAAAAACATAGAAACCTCAACCATAGTGGAGGTAATTACTAGAGAATTTCTACCCATAGCTGGAGTGGTAGGAACTTACATTTCTGATAGAGGAACGCAGTTTACGTCGGACTTATTCAAGAGTGTGTGTGAGGAGTTAGGATCCCGGCATAACTTTACCTCCGCCTATACCCCACAAAGCAATGGCCTCATCGAAAACTCCCATAGAACATTGTTGAGATCTTTGCGAGCCATGCTGTCGGATGAGTTGGAAGATGTGAAGTATTATTGGCTAGATCTTCTCCCCATTGTGCTATTGTGTCTGCGTACTGCCCCATTGAATTCAGAAGGAATCACCCCTGCCATCTTAATGATGGGTCAAAATCCAACTCTCCCTGGAGCATTAATAGATCAGCTGGAGTCCTCTTCCCCCTGTCCATGAAAACTTACGCTGAAAACTTAAATTATTCTTAGGACTCCCTCTGTCTCCAGAATTTACTGCCAAGAACCCCAAAATATATGTGCCAAATAGTCTGCAAATGCCTACAATTTTATTTAGTTAAAAAGCAACAGTATGGCAGAAACAAACTAGAACCCATATATCATGGCCCTTATCCCATAGTAAAGTTATCTGGAAATAATGTGTACATAAATAAGAATAATCAAGTACAATGTGAAAATTTAATAAATGTAAAGCCATATTTTTTGTTAAATAATGAATGTGAAGAATTAGATGATTTATAAGAAAATTTCTATTTGGTGCTAAGTTTATTATATTCTATCCGTATACTCTTTGTGATAAGTGAATAAAGGTTGAACTTCATGTAACATGTTGATTACTTTTTAGGTATAGTCATTTTGTTAGATTTAAGTTTCCTCTACTACTTGAATTTTCACTTAATCTTCTCTATTCCTCTAGAATTAAGTACTTTAGAAGTGGCTGGGTGTTCAGGTGTGAATCTCCAAGTAAACTTGAAAATTCACCCTCCAAAAGTCACCACATGCAACAAATTGGATTCATTAATAATTTGTTTATAAAATAATTTGTATATTTGATGTGAATACTTCGTAAATTACGAAAATATGGCGCAAAATGCCATAATTGTAAAGTTGTTAACGGTGGCAAATTGGCCCCTCAAAGTGGCTTCATGTTCAATGTTTTTGTAGCTTATTATTTTCAGCCGCCAATGAGAGAGATTAAACAAACAATCGTTAGCCGCACGACGCTTTTATAAATTTTGTAATAAATTAATAACTAAAATAAAAACTTAAACGAAGTTATCTTCAATTAATACAGTGACATAAAATAAGAAGAAAAATAATATAAAAATAAAGTTTAAAGGAAGAAAATCTATACTTTTCGTTGGAAGGTTAGACCCCAGACTAAGTTCTTCCATATATATATATATATTACTATATATATATATATATATAATATATATATTAATATATATATATATAATATATATATATATATATTATATTATTATATTATATAATATATATATTATTATATATACTATACCGTATATATATAATTATATATATATATTATTATATATATATATATATATATATTTATATTATATTATATAATATATATATATATATATATATATATATATATATATATATATATATTAAATACGTATATTATATATATTAATATATATATATATATATATATATATATATATATATATATATTTATATATATATATTATATATATATATATATATATATATATATATATATATATATATATATATATATATAATATATACGTATATATATATATACTATATATATAATATATATATATATAATATATATATTTATATAATTTAATAATATTATATTATATATATATATATATAATTAATATATATATTATATATTAGGTATATATGTATATATATATATTATATATATACTATATATATATAATATATATATATATATAGCCTATTATATATATATATATATATATATATATATTATATTATATATATATTATATATATATATATATATAATATATATAATATATTATATATATATATATATTATATATATTATATTATAGGAGAAAAATTTACTTTTTTCTTTATTTACAGCTAAAGTTATTTATAAAGCATGAAAATTTTTATACTTGGCTTATTTTATCGTCGAGCCACAAATGCCTCATGAAATATATTCCATTAAAAAGCCTTAAGAGGTTATTACTATTATTCGACTAATTTAAGCTAAAAGCATTTCTTTCTTCCTTATTTAAGGTTAGTTTCTAAATATAAACCGTAATTTTTTTTTTTTCTAAAATTAAAAATGATTTAAATATACCTTGTCATCCTACTTTGCCCCAGTTAAATTTTGGTAAAAATCAAGTCATAAATTCATTAAGTCTTTAAAATGTGTGTTACATAGTAATGGCTAGGGTTGGGAAAAAACTTTTTTTCAAATCATGTTTTTTTTTTTTTCAGGAAAAAAACATGTTTTTTTCGTTTTTTTCTTCATTTTTTCAGGTTTTTTTTTTTTTTTCATTTTGGTTGATAAATCATTTTTTAAAAATATAAAGAGGGTAATATGATATTTTACTTGGAGTATTTTCATTTTTCAACACCAGGATTCTTGAAATTAAACAAATATTCAATTGATTTAAAAAATAGCAGAACTACCTTTCTCTTATATTTTATCAATTGTTTTCGTTACAATTTATAGTGGTTGTAGCTTCAGACTCTGTTGTAGTCTTCTACTTACTAATTTTACTATGTATTTTACATTTGTATCATATAATCATATTTATAATTTACTTTTAAACATTAATGTATATTATATTTATATAGAATGAGTCTGAATGACAAAACTCAAAAGTGACTTAAGGGATTGTAAATGAATAAATGGATATATTTAAATAACACTCTACCATATTGATCGAGTCAAATTTATGAGTAAATAACTAAATTAAATATTTGGCTTGGAATATCACAACTTTTTATTCACTAATCACTAGTCCCACTCCCCAGACCCCAGTCACTACTGAGGACTGACTACTGTGCTGTTACTACTGTCAAACTCATTATCACTGGGCTCATCAGCGTGATCAGCCACATTTAATTTTGATATGACTGATAAGTCTGATATCTCAGAGTCGTATGAAGTATTGTGTGAGAATGACAGTGGTGAAGGAGTAGGGGCAGTAACGCAAAAAAAAACCCAAAAAACAAAAAAAGACTCTTAAGCTTAGCTGCCGCATAATCACCTCTCTCAGTGGCAAATTTCAGAAATTTCCTAGTTTCTCAGATTATGAGCAATAAATACTAGTTTTGCAACGTCTACACAACAAAAGTTACATTTCATGCAAGGGCCTTTGCTACCTTTTATTTCCTTAAAAAGTACAGTCACACAACTTTTTGCACGTGACATTTCTAAATTCTGATTAAATAATTATAAAAATGACTGAAAGCTAAAACAGAGTAAGAAAACATTAATGAAGCCACAAACAAAATATGATGATATCAAATTCAGAATATAAAATAAAAATATGGAAAACCCATAATAATTTTGAACACAAACTCAGGGCTTCCACCTTGTAGGAAATTGGAAACCAAAAAAATGTCCAAATAGGCCATATTTGCTAAACTTATAATAAAATTGCTAAAACCTGTAAATCCACAACTTAATTAAAAAAATGAAAAAAATATAAATTTTTACTTGTTTTTTCAGGCTGTTTTTTTCATGAAAAAAAACGTTTTTTTTTTTTTCGGAAAAAAACGAGCTTGTTTTTTTCCTTTCCCAACCCTAATGCATTGTGATAATCTTTTACCTAATTCCTTTAT
>JABUQX010101917.1:57500-65324 GCA_015478945.1 Trachelipus rathkii | reverse complement strand
TGTTCCGATTTCGGTTTCCACGCAAAATCTAGGAGCTATAAGACTTCAGTTCCGGTTTCCTCAACCCTGATTAGAAGCAGGGCTGCGGATTCGGTAAATTGTTTTCTCGACTCCAACTCCAACTCCGGCTTCACTATTTTAAAGTTGCATGGCTCTGGCTCTGGCTCTGGCCCTGGCCCTGGCTCTGGCACTGGCTCTGGCTCTGGCTCTATCATCTTAAAATCATACGACTCCAATATCACCTCAGAATCTATTTATTGTATTGTATTGTAAAAAATATTTTTCCAGGCTCAAGATCCACTCAAAAGAATTTTTTTTTGCTCCGACCTCTATCAAAACCTTGTTACGCCGTTGCCCTTGTTAGAAGCATTGAAAATTTATAGCACAAGTGCTACACACTAAAATCTTTCTCATCCTCCGAAGTCCTTTTCAAATTCTTCCATTAACTCTAAGGGTTTTGCACCAACTGTTTAAAATACTGCCATTAAATATTAAAAGTCGAAAATTAATATTTTCCAAACTTTGTAACTTCAAAACTTACCAGAATATACTGTAGAAAACAATCGTATTCGGGCATCGTTAATTGAAGTTTGTGTCACATCCAGAAAATAAGATGCTTGTTTATCATAAAAACGGATCATCATCACAAAAGTAATTCTAGATTTTTTTCTCCTATTGGCAAGTTAATCGAATATAATATATATATATATATATATATATATATATATATATATATATATATATATTATATATATATATATATATATACTATATAATACAATATATGTACTATATATTATATATATATATATATAAATATATATATATATATATATATAGTATATATATATATATATATATTATATATATATATAATATATATAAGATATATATATATATATATATATAATATAATATAATATATATATATATATATATATATTATATATTAGTGATGTATCGTATGTCAAATTTTCCATATCAGCGGATGGGATGTCTTAATTTTTCAGCATCCGCATGATGCGAATGCAGATGTTCATTCATATACTATAATATATATATATATAATATATATATATATATATATATATACTATATATATATTATAGTATATATATATATATATATATATATATATAGAGAGAGAGAGAGAGAGAGAGAGAGAGAGAGAATAAAGAGAGAGAGATGGAAGTAGCGCTATCAAAGCGATGAGATAATCTTCCATTGGTCATTTGGATGTAGTGTACTACATCCCATAACACTCCAGTGCCCATTGGTTCACCTCTCTTGTCTCATACCCACACTCTTCTTTCACAGGAGTAGACTCTCCGTATCACATACAGAACATAAATCACTATTACTATTACAGACAACACCTCTTTTCACATATCCCTGTGTATAGGGGGGGAAAGAGGTCCCACAGTAAATGTTCTGCATATCTTAGGAGGCTACTAAAGGGACAGTGGTAGTTTGGTTGAGGACTCGCTACCAATTATTTTTACAATAGAAATGCTTATGCATACCTCAGACTTGGTCGTGATCGCCGAAAGCGACCTTGTATCTTCCGGCAGAATTGTTTGAATTATCTGGGAATGGTAGAGGAATTTGATTTTCTTGCTGTGACTGAAACAAAGAGGAAAGGATATGGTAAAAATGAGCGGTGTTGGATAAAATGTTTGTGTGCTGGAGTGAAGAAAAATGAGAGGGGGAGAGAAGGAGTTTCAATTCTGATGAGTGACCTGTGGCACAGAGCTATGGTGGATTTTGTTTGTGTAAGTACTAGAATTATAATTGTTAAATTTAAGTTTGAAAAGGTTAAGGTATGTGTGGTTGTATCATATGGTACATCTGAGGGTGAAGTTGAGGAGAATGTGACTTTCTGGGACAATCTGAATGATGTTTTGGATGGAGTGAGTAGGTGGGCTTCAGAATGATTGTGTTGGGTGACTTAAATTTTTGTATATGTGATCGAAAGAGGAATTGTATAACTGCGCTTGGAGTTGCGGGAGAAAATTAGAATGGTTTCTTTGAAGAGGGAGAGATGTATGAGTAATTCATTCTTTTGGCACAAGAGTAATCATAAGTATACGAGGGTTGGGGTATTTAGAGATGGTACCGAAGTTAAAAGTATGATTGATTTTGTGTTAATTAAGAAGATATTGAAATATTTGATGGACGTTAAATCAGTGATGGGGTAGGAGATGAGAATATCAGGTCATTATTTTGTTTATATAAGATTAAGTTAGCAGGAGTAAGGATGGAGAGGAAAGAGATAAGGAAGGAAGTTGGGAGAATTTAGAGTAAGAAGTTAAATGAGCAAGGTTATAAAGAAAAGTATGTTGAATGTGAGCAAGATGAAACAGAACAAATCTGAACGCAAATGAAGGAAGCCTTTATTAGTAGCGCAAGACGCTTATTTGTATTTTTTTTTTTTACAGATGTCACCACCACTCACGGGCAGAGCCCTAATCAAGGAGGGGTGTATTATTATTATTATTATTATTATTATTATTATTATTATTATTATTATTATTATTATTATTATTATTATTATTATTATTATTATTATTATTATTATTATTATTATTATTATTATTATTATTATTATTATTATTATTATATTATTATTATTATTATTATTATTACTACTATCAACATTAATATTATTCTAGGCCAGTCTAATAATATCTTTATCCTAATCACTATCAATGGTTAGGCTCTTCTGATCAAAATAAAAGCTTGCTTCTTCTTTGACAAAAAATATATCGAGTTGATCGTTGAATCCCACATCAATATCCGAATCTTGGTTTTAGCTACATGGCTCAAATTCTTTGCCAAGATTGCTCTTATTTTATTTCTCTCTGGTTGGGTTTTCTTCGTCCTTAATGCAGGTTTGATCTGCATATTTAATCATTTTCTTTTCGCAAGGATCAAGATTATCAACATCCATTAATTACATCACTTGCTGTGAATCTACACATGTACACGGGAAGATACAAAAAACTATTGAATGTTCCCATCCCCAAGCAGCCATCTCGAGAGTCAACTTTTGAGACTAGATGATTCTGATATCAGAGTCGCACAATCTTCCATAATACAATCAATGGATGTGTTAAAGTAGGAAGTAGGAATGTCAGTAGGGAGTGATGGAATGAAGCGGTGATGCAAGCGGTTAAAAGTTAAAAAGATGAGTGGTTGAACTTGCTAAAAGCCAATGATGAGGTCTCAATAGAAAGGTTTATAGAAATATATAATGTTGAAAAGAGGTTGACTAAAAGTTGCATATGTAAGAGGAGAAAAAAGGTAAATGAACAGTTTAGAAGGAAGATCAACGGGAATTTAGAAATGAATAGTAAGCTCTTCTGGAATGAAGTAGGAAAGGTTAAAAAAGAGAGTAAGGGAAATCTTCAAAGATTAACGAATAAGGATGGTACTTTCGTGACTAATGAAATAGATGCGAGGAAAGTGTGGAGGAAACACTTCGAAAATCTGAATAACATTGGCAGTAATGAAGAGGTGATAGTGAATGTGTGTGGGTTTGATAGTGTAAGAAGAAATAGGTGATTTTGGGGATGAGGTAATTAATAGGGAGGAGGTAATAAGTAAAGTGAGAAAATTGAATGGTAAATCACCAGGTATAGATGGAATTATTAGCGAAATGATCAAGAATAGAGGATAGACTGTGATTGATGGATACGTATAAGTGGAACTGTAGGAACTATAGGGGAATTAGTTTAATAAGTGTTGCAGTGAAAACATATGCCTGTATTTTTTCGAAAGAGTGGCGAAGAACAAGGTGCATTTAGAAGTGGTAGATGTCTCGTAGATCAAATCTTCACACTGAAACAAATGATTAAGAAAGTGAGAAAGCAGAATAAATTGTATTAAGGTTTTATGGACTTGCAACAGGCGTTTGACAGAATTAAAAGGAAGCCATGTGACAATTGTTAGTGATATTTGGTGTTAATGGTAGGCTTCGGAGTCGGAGTCTTGGAGTCGGAGTCGTGGAGTCGGAGGTCGGTAGTTTTAAAGAGGGTGGAGTCGGAGTCGGAGTCGGAGTCTGAGTCGGTAATTTTGAGAGGTGGAGTCGGAGTCGGAGTCGGAGTCGGTAATTTTGAAGAGGGTGGAGTCGGAGTCGGAGTCGGAGTCGGTAATTTTAAGATATTAGAGTTGGAGTCAGAAAATTTTAAACTGACAAAGTTATAAATTGTGACTCTGTGAATGACTTCAATCACTTCATGCAAGTTTATTGACTTTCGACTTCCACATCACAAAATGCAATTGCAAACTTTCGAAGATTTTTAACCAGCACCTTATGTTTCAATTTGGATTATTTTCTAATAAATTCAACCTTCCAACCTTATACCTCTATATTTAGATACTGAAGGAATAAAAGACTCCTGGTACGGTGAGAAATTTCTCTCATTTCCATTTCATATTATACTAGCTGCTCTTTTATGTTGATCCTATCTACAGGGTAAGCTGTAACTGAAGAACAACAAACAAAAAAGCTTAAATCTTCACCTTTGCAATGGTGGCCATTTGTATTAAAGGGTGGCAGGATCAAGAAGAAAAGGATACATCTAAACATTTTGTAAGTGATGAAACTACAACTATCTCCGATACTACCTTCTCAAGTCATTCTTCAGAAAGTTCAGAAGATTAGGTATGAAAAGCTTCTAGATATTGAAGAGCTTAGTTGAAAGCGTAAAAAAGGTCAAGGTAAAAAGGTCAAGGTCCTTCTAATCCTTGTACGACAATAATTCCATAACTTGTAAATAAAATTCTTGTGGCTGCACTGAAAGAAGTTGAAAAATTTTATGTAACTTCGAAGAGTATCAAGACATTGTACAAGAAAGCTGAAATTGCTGTTACTGCTCTACCTCCAGACAAGTTAGCGTGGAACTGCTTTTTTTGCTTTTCGCATTATAAAATCAGACAAGAGAAAAATGAAATAGAACCTGGCAGATGTATTCTATTTTTAAGACTAACCATTCAATGAGTAAGATGAATTAGATGTAAAGTTCAGTAACTAAGTTAATGTAGTGTTTATATATATATATATATATATATAATATATATATATATATATATAATATATAGATAATATATTATTATATATATATATATATATATATATATATATATATATATATATATATATATATAATCCGTAGACCCCTTCCCTAAATTATTTAAGTTATCAAATTTTTTTATGGCTTAAGTCTCTTAATTATAATTTTTAATAATAATAAAAATAATAGTTAATAAAAGCAAATTAAGAGTATATGTTTTATTAATAGAAATGAGGAAACATATTTGTAGTTGGTATATATTTTTTTTATGGTGTTGTTTTTATTTTATATATATATATATATATATATATATATATATATATATATATATATATATATATATATTATATATATATATATATATAAATTATAATATATATATATAGATATATATATATGTATTATATATATATATATTTTTAATTTTATTTAATATTTATTTTTAATTTGTTTTTTATTAAATAATATTTTTATTGAACTTATATATATATATATATATATATATATATATAAATATATAATATATATATTATATATATATATATATTTATATATATAACAAAGCACATTCGATTATTATATATTAGTTATATATATTCTTTCTTTCTTTCTGTCTCCCAGGAAGGATTCCTCATCCTGTCAGCCGCGCAAGCATCTTTCTCCAGACGTCCCTTCTCCGCACTATTCCTCTTCTCTTCACGGCTTCTCATATTGGTAGCTGACATCTTGGCCAGAGCAGTCCTCGCCGATTCCGCCCATCTATTCTTCGTCTTCCCTTGGTCTTCTGCCCTCTGGTGTCCATTCCTATCTTCTTTTCGGCATTCTCCCTGCTCTATCCTCGCCAGATGTCCCCACCATCTCAATCTCCCCACATCCACTTCAGCTGTCACTTCTTCACACCATATATCTTCTTTAAATCATTCCATTTGGGATTATTTCTCTCTCGGAATCAATCCAATCATAGTTCTTAGTATCCTCATCTCCGCCGCTTGTATTCTACTCCCCCGGGCTTGTATTTTTTTCGTTTTTAAACCCCTTTCTTTTTTTCCTTTTTCTCTTCTCGTTGTTTGTCCATTTTTCCGCTCCGTACAGCAGTGTGGGAGTCAGTATGCTGTTAAAAATCCCTTTTTTTAACCTCTATTCCGATGTTTCTATCTTTCATCATGGGGTATACCGCTTCCATAACTAATCCAACTTTTCCATTTTTCGCGTAATCTCTTCTCCACTTCCTCCCCTTCTGTTTAAACACCCTCGAGATAATTGCAGGTATTTACCGCCTTCACCACCTCTCTCTCACCATCATTCTCATTCCCTCCTCATTTCCTCCGGTACTGTTAATATCTCTGTCTTTTGTATGTTCATACGTCATCCTACTTCCTCCAACTCCTCGCAACAAACTCCACCACCTTCGAATCCCTTCCTCTCTCTCGCTCCACATGCCAGATTCCGGTTCGCATATGCCATTATGTCCCCTTCAAATTCTCCCAGTCATTGGGAAATGGTACAAGTCTATAAAATATTTACCACGAACAGTTTTTCTAGGGACACAATTAGAAATGTAGGAAGACGTGTAACCTTGTTCATTCTGTAATAGTGTTTAAAATTTTTTGAATGGTTTCCCGCAGGAGTTTGTTAGTGTGATCACTTGTAAACCATTAAAGAAGGATTGGATAGGTATATGGATTGTTTGTGCATCATATAGTACATTCTGACGTAGCCAAAGTGGGCGGGTTTTTAGTTAGTTATTAAAATAAACCGCATGTTGTAGCTACCAGTATCACAATAAACTTTTAAAGCTTGTGTTGTGGTTATCATGAGCCTTAAGCCTAAAGATTTTACTTTGGTAGTAGTTGGCGTAATATTTATATTGACTTGTTTAGGAATTGACAGCCTTAGGGTTGGTTGTAGGTTGTGTTTGTCGCATGGGCATGCATTTGATAAAAGTGGGTTGACTGGACAGTCTCGATAGGTCCATGTTGCCTTCTAACTGGTTCTTTGTTTCTTTATCTCTATCTGAGGTAATGCTACGAACTTTGATATAAGATATTACTTTTCTGATGGGACAACGATATGATTGGTGTAAAAGCAATGAAAAAATGTTTTAGAGGTGTTTAAGCTGTCGAAAATATCCAGCGGTGGCGTTAGATGTTCATCACTTTTCACATTCATGTGAAGTACAACTCATTAAAAACTTTATGCCACATCGAATGCAACTATATGCTATTTTAGATTGCAAGGCGACGACTATGTTAAAAGAAAAAAAAAGAAAAGATTTCCAGACACCAAAAATGCGACAAAGCGCTCACGAATGGGCGAACAAGGTAGGTGGAAAATTCGATGATTGTTACGACCTAATTGAAATTTTAAAGGCATTGTGAAGTTGCTTAAATAAAAAAACTTAGATAGTTTCAAGTCTTTTAAGCAAGCCAATATTGCTATAAGTTTATTTATTTTTGTCTTTAACTTTATTCTCAAACACTCTCTTTCATTTCATGTATACATTGCATTCTCCAGTAATTAGTGACAGCAACTGCTCTTAATCATATTGGAAATGTGATGTTTGTTTAGAAGTTTTCAAGCAAACATCAACCGAAACATTTTCAAACATTTTGGAAGTTGCAACAGAACTTCTGCTTTCTGTAAATGAGAAATTATAATGCCTCTTGTGAGAATCAATTTAAAATGAAAAGATATAGGCAATTACAATTTATATTCTTGATGATTTTTCAAACCAGTTAGAGAGCAAGTT
>JABUQX010101917.1:45000-52500 GCA_015478945.1 Trachelipus rathkii | reverse complement strand
AGATTAAATTTTATTCATATAACAAAAATTCTTAATTTTTATCTCTTAACAGCAAAATGATTGATAAACTTCCTTCGTTTATATTGTGAAGCCATGATGAACACTCTATTAAATGCTCAGTCTGCTAGATTTTCTTCTTCATGTAGAATGGAATAATAGATTTCTTTGAGCCTTTTTCATAGAGAGTGATAATATTGTTTTGGATTCACTATTTTGAGTGACGGTTAAATTGCAAAATCCTTAACAATTGTAAATTATTGACTGCACTATATCAAATTTATTCAATAATGTAGACAAAAAATTTTTGAGCAAGGTAGTGTCGATGCGAATAAGTAACTTATATAAAGACAATAGATACAAGTTTGTCCGATCGTTCATGATTTCGTCCACGATCTCTGACTCTCTAACTGTGTTTTGCGCAAAATATCTATCAAGAATATAAATTGTAACTGCCCTATATCTTTTCATTTTAAATTGATTCTCATAAGAGGCATTATAATTTCTTCATTATACTAAAGCAGAAGTTCGTTGTTGCAACTCCATAATGTTTAAAATGTTCGTTGATGTTTGCCTGAAAACCCCTTCTCTAAACAAACATCAATTTCCATCTGATAAGAAGCAGCTTGCTGTCACTAATTCATGCGAGAATGCAATGCAATTACCATTAATGAAAGAGTGTTGAGATTAGTTAAAGACATAAAATAAACACATTAAACTTTGATAGCAAAAAATGGTTTTGACTTAAAGACTGAAAATATCTAAAGTTTTTTATTCTTCCTTTCAGACAATGCAATAAAATATTTCATTCATTCGTAACAATCCATCGATATTTCCACCTACTGTGGGTTTCCGGGCCCCCCTTTTTTTTTCCGTGGGGGAGAAACAAAGGGGCTTTTTGGTTTGCTCCTCATTTTTTAGGTTGGTTCTTTGGGGAAAAAAAAACTTTTTTTCTTTTTTTTTCCTTTTTTTTTTTTCTTTTTACAAAAAAATTTTTAGGGGGGGGGGGTTTTTTTTTTCGGTCGGGCCCACTCTAAGTGAATAATATGATTTTTCTTTAAAAAATAATAGAGTGATAGTGAGCATTCGATGTGCCATAAAGTTTTTAATGAGTTGTTACTTCACATGAATGTGAACAGTGGATGAACATCTTAAAACGCCGCTGGATTTTTTCGACAGCTTAAACACCTCTCATAAACATTTTTCTATTGCACCTTTCCCTTAACCATCATCACTCGGATTGTCCAATCACGACAAGTTAATATTTATATTCAAAGTTTCTGCGTAGCATTACCTCAGATAGAGATAAGGAAACAAAGAACCAGTTAGAGGCAACATGGACCTATCGAGACTGTTCCAGTCAACTAAATATTTACAAATGTCATGCCCATGCGGACCAAACACAACCACACCACAACCCTAAGGCTGCCTGTCAATTTCTAAAACAGAGGTCAATATCAACTACTACATTACCGCCAACCTACTACTACAAATTAAAATCTTATCTAAGCTAAGGCTTCATGATAACCAACAAGCACAAGCTTTAATAAGTTTATTGTGATACTGTTAGCTACAACATGCGTTTATTTTAATAACTAACTAAAAACCGCCACTTTGGTACGTCAGAAGGTGTACTATATTGATATGCACAAACAATCCATATACCTAACCAATCCTTTCTTTAATGTTACAAGTGAGTCACACTCAACAAAACTTCCTCCAATGTACTTCCTTTCAAAAAAATTTTAAACCTATACAGAATGGATATCAACGCGTTACACGTCTTCCTACAATTTCTTTATGGGGTCCCTAGAAAAACTGTTCGTGGTAAATATTTTATTATGGACTTGTATCATGTTCCCTATGACTGGAAGAATTTGAAGGGGGACATAATGGCATATGCGAACGATCTGGCATGTGCGAGCTGAGAGAGAGGAGGCGTTCGAGACGGTGTGGAGTTGTTTGCGGAGGGAGTTGGAGGAAAGTAGGGATGAAGACTTGGAACATACAAAAGACAGGAGATATTAAACAGTAACCGGGAGGAAGATGAGGAGAGGGATGACGAAATGATGGCGAGAGAATAGGTGTGTGAGGCGACCATGGTAAATACCTGCAATTATCTGGGAGGGTGTTTTAAACAGAAGGGGAGGAAGGGGAGAAGAGATTACGCGAAGAACTGGAAAAGTATGGATTAGCTCTGAAAGGGCATTATTACGCGCTCCAGGATGAAGATAGGAAACAGTCGGAAATAGAGGTTAAAAAAAGGGATTTTAAACAGCATTACTGACTTCCCACACTTGCTGTACGGAGCGGAAACCATGTACAAACAACGGAAGACGAAGGCGGAGTACGAATCCAAGCGGCAGGTAGCATGAGGATACTAAGAACTATGATTGGAAAGAGTAAGAGAAGGACAGAATAAGAAATGAAGTTTTAGAGAAGATATAGGTGTGAAGAAAGATGACACTGAAGATGGATGTGGGGAAATTGAGATGGTGGGGACATCTGGAGAGGATAGAGCAGGAGAGAATGCCGAAAGAAGATGGACAGGACACCAGAGGGCCAGAAGACAAGGGAAGACCGAAGAATAGAGGGCGGAATCGGCGGAGACTCCCTGAAAGATGTTCAGCTACCAAATATGGAAGAGCGCTGAAGAGAAGAGGAATAGTTCAGGAAGAGGGAAGTCTGGAGAAAGATGCTTGCGCGGCTGACAGGATGAGGAATCCTTCCGGGAAGAGCAAGAAAGAAAGAATATATATACTTATATATATATATATATATCATATAATAATATTACTATTATATTATATATATATATATATATATATATATATAATATATATATATATATATATATATTATTATATATATATATATATATATATATATAATATATTATATATATATAACATATAATAATAATATATTTATATATATTATATATATATATACTATATATATATATATAGTAACTAATATATATATATAGTATATATATATATACTATTATATAGTATATATATTATATATATGGGAACAACAGCCACTTAACCTAAGAAATCTTCACAGACCACATAAATATGTTTCCTCATTTCTATTAATAAAACATATACTCTTAATTTGCGGCTTCTTAACTATTATTTTTATTTATTATTAAAAATTATAATTACAAGACTTTAAGCCATTCAGAAAAAAATTTGATAAAACTTAAACTTAATTTGCGAATGGGGTCTCGGATTATTATACTATATAATACTATATACTATATATATATATATATATATATAGTATATACTACTTAATATTATATGATTATATAACTATATAATATAGTAAACATATATAGCTATATATCCCTGAGCCTACTCTATATATAAATATATATAAACTACATACATTATTTAGTTACATGAACTTACATCTAATGTCATCTACTCATGAATGATTAGTTCTTAAAATAGAATAGCATCTGCCAGTTCTATTTCCATTTTCCTCTTGGTCTGATTCTATAATGCGACAGAGCAGTAAAAAGCAGCTTCCACGACTAACTTCGTTGGAGGCGTATAGAGCGAGTAAACAGCATTTCAGGATCTTGTTACAATGTCTTGGATACTCTTCGAAGTTACATAAAATTTTCAACTTCTTTCAGTGCAGCAAAGAAATTTTGTTTATAGTTATGGAATATTGTGTACAAGGATAAGGAAAGACCTTGACCTTTTTCTTGAGCCATCGACCGTCTTCATGTCGAACCTAACTCTTACCAATTCTTAGAAGCTTTTCATACTAAATCTCTGAACTTCTGAAGAATGAGCTAAATGAGAAGGAGTAACGGACGTAGTTGTGTTTCATCACTTACAAATATGTTTAGAGCATGTATCCTTTCTTCTTGAACTTCCTGCCACCCTTTAATACAAATCCAACTGCAACACAAAGTGACGATTTAGCTTTTTCTAATATTGTGTTCAGTTAAGCTTACCCTGTAGATTGGATCAATATTAACAACAGCTAGTGATAATATCATTGTCAATGAGAGAAATTCTCTTTTCGTACCATCGGAGCTTTTATTCCTTCAGTATTCTTAATATAGAGGGTATAAGGTTGAGGCTTGAATTTATATAGAATATAATCCAAATTGAACATAATGGGTGTGCTCGCTTAAAAATCTTCGAAGTTTCCAATTGCATTTTGTGATGTGGAAGTCGAAAGTCAATAATCTGCATGAAATGATTGAAGTCATTCACAGAGTCACAATTTAGTAAACCTTTGTCAGTTTAAAATTTCTGACTCCAAACTCTATTTGAAAGTTACGACTCCGACTCCGACTCCGATCCACCCTCTCCCAAAATTACCGACTCGACTCCGACTCGACTCCCGACTCCCGACTTTTTGGGAAATCGACTTCCGACTCCGACTCCGACTCCACCTCATCAAAACTACTCGAACTCACGCCCACTCACTCCACCTCACTCGACCCGCAACCCTGCACGCACTAACTTCACACACACTCTCACTCACACACTCACTCGGCTGTCTCCTTTTACTAATTCTGTCCAAACGGCCTGTTCAGCAATCCATAAAAACCCTTGAATCTACACTCCTTGATTCTGCTTTACTCACTTCGTAATCATTGTTTCTAGTGTGAAGATTTGATCTACGAGACATCTACCACTTCTAAAGGCACTTGTTCTTTCGCCATGCATCCTCTCCTCTCGAAAACATACACGCATATGTTCTCACTGCAACAACTTATTAAACTAATTCCCATAGTCCTACAGTTCCACTTAGGTAACGTATCGCATGCTCAATTCACAGTCTATCCTTACTTGATCATTTCGCTAATAATTACATCTATTACCTGGGATTTACCATGTGCGAGAGTGTCTCACTTTACTTATTACCTCCTCTTTCATTTACCTCATCCCCAAAAAATACCTCATTTCTTCTTACACTATCAAACCCCACACACATTCACTAATCACCTCTTCATTACTGCAATGTTATGCTATTCGAAGTGTTTCCTCCACACTTTCCGTCGCATACTATTCTTCTGTCACAGTACCATTCCTTATTGTTAATCTTTGAAGATTTCCCCTGTACTACTCTGGTTTAACCTTTCCTACTTCATTCCAGAAGAGAGCTTACCTATTCATTTCTAAATTCCCGCCTTGACTTCCTTCCTTAACTGTTCATTTACCTTTTTTCTCCTCTTACATATGCAAACTTTTAGTCAACCTCTTTTCAACATTATATATTTGCTTGATAAAACACTCTTTCCTCACTTTGAGACCTCATCATTGGCTTTTAGCAAGTTTCAAACCAGCTCATCTTTTAACTTATTAACCGCTTGCATCACTCGAGCCTTCATTCCATCACTCCCTACTGACATTCCTACTTCCTACTTTAACACATCCATTGATTGTATTATGGAAGATTGTGAAACTCTGATATCAGAATCATCTATCTCACAAGTTGACTCTCGAGATGACTGTTTGGGTATGGGAACACTCAATAGTTTTTTTGTATTTTCCCGTGTACATGTGTAGATTCACAGCAAGTGGATGTTAATAATCCTGACCCTTGCGAAAAGAAAACAAATAAATTTTCTTATCAAACCTGCGTTAAGGACAAAGGAAACCCAACCATAGGGAAGAAATATAATAAGAGCAATCTTGGCAAAGGATTTGAGCCATGTAGCTAAAACCAAGATTCGGATATTGATGTGGGATAGATTCAACGATCAACTCAATATATTTTTTGTCAAAGAAGAAGCAAGCTTTTATTTTGATCAGAAGAGCCTAACCATTGATAGTGATTAAGATAAAGATATTATTAGACTGGCCTACACTACTAGTGGCCCTGATAAAATTTCAATGTTAGATAGTAATAATAATAATAATAATAATAATAATAATAATAATAATAATAATAATAATAATAATAATAATAATAATAATAATAATAATAATAATAATAATTAATAATAATTAATAATAATAATAATAATAATAATAATAATAATAATAATAATAATAATAATAATAATAATAATAATAATAACACCCCCTCCTTGATTAGGGCTCTGCCCGTGAGTGGTGGTGACATCTGTAAAAAAAAAAATACAAATAAGCGTCTTGCGCTACTAATAAAGGCTTCCTTCATTTTGCGTCCAGATTTGTCTGTTTCATCTTGTGTACTCACATTCAACAGTACTTTTCTTTATAAACCTGCTCATTTTAACTTCTTACTCTAAATTCTCCCAACTTCCTTCCTTATCTCTTTCCTCTCCATCCTTACTCCTGCTAACTTAATCTTACATAAAACAAAATAATGACCTGATATTCTCATCTCCTACCCCATCACTGATTTAACGTCCATCAAATATTTCAATATCTTCTTAATTAACACAAAATCAATCATACTTTTAACTTCGGTACCATCTCTAAATACCCCAACCCTCGTATACTTATGATTACTCTTGTGCCAAAAGAATGAATTACTCATACATCTCTCCCTCTTCAAAGAAACCATTCTAATTTTCTCCCGCAACTCCAAGCGCAGTTATACAATTCCTCTTTCGATCACATATAAGATAAAGTCACCCAAAATATCATCTTTAGCCCATCCTACTCACTCCATCCAAAACATCATTCAGATTGTCCCAGAAAGTCACATGTCTCTCAACTTTCACCCTAGAGATGCTACCCATTATGATACAAACCACATATACCTTAAACTTTTCAAAACCGTAATTAAGCAGATGATTGATATGTGCGTGAGTACTTACACAAACAAAATCCACCATAGCTCTGTGCCACAGGTCACTCATCAGAATTGAAACTCCTTCTCTCCCCCTCTCATTTTTCTTCACTCCAGCACACAAACATTTTATCCAACACCGCTCATTTTTACCATATCCTTTCCTCTTTGTTCAGTTGCACAGCAAGGAATAATGTCACAAATCTCTCTCTACCATTCCAGATAATTCAACAATTCTGCGAGAAGTATACAAGGTCGCTTTCGGCGATCACGACCAAGTCTGAGCGTATGCAAAGCATTTCTATTGTTAAAACATAATGGTAGGCGAGTCTCAAACCAAACTACCGACTTCCTTTAGTAGCCTCCTTAAGATATTGCACGAAACATACGCTGTGGGACCTCGTTTTCTCCATTATACACCAGGGATATGAGAAAAGAGGTTGTCTGTAATAGTAATAGGTGATTATGTTCTGTATGTGTGGAGAGTCTACTCCTGTGAAAGAAGAAGTGTGGCGTATGAGACAAGAAGGTGAACCAATGGGCACTGCGAGTGTTATGGGATGTAGTACACTACATCCAAATGACCAATGGAAGATTATCTTCGCTTTGAGTAGCGCTACTTCCATCTCTCTCTCTTTATCTCTCTCTCTCTCTCGCTCTCTCTCTCTCTCTCTATATATATATATATATATATATATATATCTCATAATACTATTATAGTTATATATATATATATATCACACTATA
>JABUQX010101917.1:32500-40000 GCA_015478945.1 Trachelipus rathkii | reverse complement strand
ATATATATATATATATATATATATATATATGTATATATTCTTACTCTTTTGCTCTTGTTTAAATATTTTTATATACTAACAATCTATATATACTTTTCATACTTACATATATATATATATATATATATATATATATATATATATATATATTACAGAAGATAAACACCACCGCTCACGGGCAGAGCCCTAATCTAGGAGGGGGTGTACTCAATTAACGTCCGAGCAGACGAAGCCAAGCCCAAGGAGAGAATAGCTCACATTCTCCCACCCGACCAGTTGCGAACCTGGGACCCTCGCTTTGTTTGGCGAGTGCTCTTCCACTGAGCTACCGGGAACTTTTAGTATAAATAAATATAAAATACAAAAAATAAGATACACATATATTCATATATAAATACATACATAGATACACACACATATACATATAATATTATTATTATCATTATAATATTATTATTAAAAAGATAAACACTATATTTCAAACACAAATTCACTATATTTCACTATCAATCACTACTAATCACTATATTTTATTATTATTATTATTATTATTATTATTATTATTATTATTATTATTATTATTATTATTATTATTATTATTATTATTATTATTATTATTATTATTATTATTATTATTATTATTATTATTATTATTATTATTATTATTATTTTTTAGTATTTATTATTATTATTATTATTATTATTTTAATATTATTATTATTATTATTATTATTATTATTATTATTATTATTATTATTATTATTATTATTATTATTATTATTATTATTATTATTATTAATATTATTATTATTATTATTATTACTATTATTATTATTATTATTATTATTATTATTATTATTATTATTATTATTATGTGTGTGCGTGTGTGTGTGTCTTATTATTATTATTATTATTATTATTATTATTATTATTATTATTATGCTACTATGATTTAATATTAATATTTATATGCTCTACACTATATTTCACTACTATTCACCACTATTCACTATATTAAATATTATTATTATCACTATCACCACTATCACTATTATTATATCACCACCATTCACGAAAAATTAATGAGAAGGGGGTTTTCATACCCTTGCTACCAGTGAAGAGAATTTGTCAAATTTTCTTCATATGACTCGACGATTGCCTTGAGAAACGCAGCTTCACCTTCTACAATGTATTATTTTAAATTTCTTCTTTATAATTTTATTTTGTATTTAATAATTAATTTTCAAAATAGCCAAAAGAAATGATTTTAAAATTTTGCAGCTCCTCGAACCCAGATTACAAATGAAATAAATTTAAATGTTTAAAATTTTACTTTTTAAAATCCAAAATCGCATTTTTTTCCTTTTAAGTTGTTGCAGTTACTTTGAAACAAAAGCTCTCTCTCTCTCTCTCTCTCTCTCTCTCTCTCTCTCTCTCTCTCTCTCTCTCTCTCTCTCTCTCTCTCTCTCTCTCTCTCTCTCTCTCTCTCTCTCTCTCTCTCTTTAAAATGTTCGAGCCAATTCTTCATTGGTTTCTTAACCACTTCATCACTTCAATAAATCATCTCTGACTCTCTCTCTCTCTCTCTCTCTCTCTCTCTCTCTCTCTCTCTCTCTCTCTCTCTCTCTCTCTCTCTCTCTCTCTCTCTCCTTAAATTCTTCAGTAGTAGATTTCTCAGACCACTTCATCACTTCAATAAATCATCTCTGACTATACAGTCTACTCTCTCTCTCTCTCTCTCTCTCTCTCTCTCTCTCTCTCTCTCTCTCTCTCTCTCTCTCTCTCTCTCTCTCTCTCTCTCTCTCTCTCTCCCTCTCTTTCTCCTTAAATTCTTCAGTAGTAGATTTCTCAGACCACTTCATCACTTCAATAAATCATCTCTGACTCTCTCTCTCTCTCTCTCTCTCTCTCTCTCTCTCTTTTAATTTATTTCAGGCAGAGATAGAAAGGAGGTGGTGTGTAAATTTGTGAAGATAATACTTGACTTATTGGTAATTCCACTCTTCTTTAAGAATAAAATAATCTCTCTCTCTCTCTCTCTCTCTCTCTCTCTCTCTCTCTCTCTCTCTCTCTCTCTCTCTCTCTCTCTCTCTCTCTCTCTCTCTCTCTCTCTCTTCTGGTCCTTCTGTATTTCGCTTTCCCTTTGGTTTCCACTGCGTCCCCGTCCACACACAACTACGGTTGAATCATATATATATATATATATATATATATATATATATATATATATATATATATATATATTTCTGAATTTCCTATTTATATCCAAAGAAAATAATTATTGAATTGGAAAATTTCCAATTAAAATTTTAATAATAATATTTCAGAATAACCTATATATAATAATAATAATAATATATAATATAATAATATATATATATATATATATATAATAATAATATAATATATATAATATAATATATATATAATAATATAATATAAATATATAATAATAATATAATAATATAATATATATATGTATATATAATATAATAATAATATAATAACATATAATATATAATAATAATAATATATATAATAATAATATATATATATATAATAATAATAATAATAATATAATATATATATATATACGGTATATATAATAATAATAATATATGTTATATATAATATAATATAATATATATAATAATATATATATATATATATATAACCTTTATATATATATATATATATATATATTTATAAGGAACTTGAGATTTGGCAACGGTTTTTAATACTCTTACATGGGGACGAAAGATACAAAAAAGATTATTGGAAAAAAAAAATATCGATATTAGTCCAGATTTACTAATCTAAGCTATTACCATATATATATATATATATATATATATATATATATATATATATATATATATATATATATATATATATATATATATATATATATATATATATATAGCGTAATTACAGAAGGGTGGAAACTGCTAATAGATATATATATATATATAGAGAGAGAGAGAGAGAGAGAGAGAGAGAGAGTAGCCACTCTCTGCGATGAAATTGCTTCCCATTTTGGCTTATGGTGTGTAGGGTCTCCCATGACATTTTAGTGCCTAATGGTTCGCCTTTCTCCCCTGCGTTCATATCCACCCTCATACTCTAGACAACATCTAACAGACACCACCTATTATCCACATATATACACATATTTATATCCACACCCCTCTTCTAGACAACATCTTACAGACATCCCTATCCCTTATATCCCTATGTGTGGGGGAGAAAAAATTGCCCAGGGTATGTTCTGCGTGTCGTAGAAGGGGCTAAAGGGGACAGTGGAAGTTGGGATGGCTGCCCACTACTGCTTATCCTTTGCAAGGAATGCTAATGCAGGCCTCGGAGAAGGTCGTGATTGCCGTAAGCGACCTTCTATCTTTCGGAGAAAATGTATGAATCGTATGGGTATATGGAATGTCAGAGGAATAAATGCTGAGGAGAAGAGGAGAGAGGTGATGGATGCATTTAGAAAGGGAAAATTTGATTTGCTCGCTGTGACTGAAAAAAAGATGAAAGGAAACGGTGAAAATGAGCAGTGTTGTGTGAAATGTGTATGTGCTAATATAGAAAGGAATGAAAGGGGGAGAGAAGGAGAGTTGCAATTCTGATGAGTGACTTGTGGTACAGAGCTATGGTAGATTTTGTTTGTGTTAGTACTAGAATTCTAATGGTTAAATTTAAGTTTGAAATGGTCAAGGTATGTGTGGTTGTGACATATAGTCCATCTGAGGGTAATGTTGAAGAGAGTGCGATTTTCTGGGATAATCTGAATGATGTTTTTGATGGGGTGAGTAGGAGCTACAGATTGATTGTGCTGGGTGACCTAAATGTTTGGATAGGCGATCAATAAATGGATGGTATAACAGGTGCATTTGGGCTGTCGGGAGAAAATGAGAATGGTAGGAAGGTGATTGATTTCTGTGAGGAGAAACATATGTGTGCAAATAATACTTTCTCTAAAAAATAAGAATATTCACAAGTATACTAGGGTTGATGTAGGTAGAGATGGTATCGAAGTGAAAAGTATGATTCATTTTGCGTTGGTGAAGAAGATGTTGAAGTATGTGTAGGATATTAAATCAGTGAGGGGGTTAGGAATGGGATTATCGGATTATCATGTTGTTTTATGCAAAATTAAATTAGTGGGGACTTGAATGGAGAAGAAGGTGATAAGGAAGGAAGTGGGCAGAATTAAGAGTGAGAAGTTAAGTGATCAAGGTAATAAGGATAAGTATTTAAGAGCGCTTGCAAATAAATCAGATGAATGTGAACAAGTTGAAACTGAACAAATCTGGAAGCAAATGAAGGAAGTGGTTGTTAGTAGTGCAAAAGAAGTATGTGGATGTGCTAAAGCAGTAAGTAAGAATTTCAACATTGAATTGTGGAATGAAGAGGTGAAGCAAGCGGTTAAAAGTAAGGAGAAACGTCGTTGAATGTACTAGAAGCCAATGATGAGGTTTCAAAAGAAAACTGTTTGGAAGTAAATAAGGAGGAAAAAATGAACACTAAAAGATGCATACGTAGGAGGAAAAAGAGGTAAATGAACAGTTTGAATGGAGGATGAATGAGGACTTATAAGGGAATAGGAAGCTTTTCTGGAAGGAAGTGCGAAAGGTTAAGAATGAGAATAAGGGGATTCTGCTTAGAATAATGAATAGGGATGGTGCTTTCGTAACTGATGAAATGGATGTGGGGAGAGTGTGGAGGGAACACTTCGAAAATCTGCATAACATTGGCAGTAATGAAGAGGTGATAGTAATGTGTGTGGATTTGATGGTGCAAGAAGGAATATGTATTTTGGGGATCAGGTCATTAGTAAGGAGGAGGTAATGGGTAGAGTGAAAAAGTTGAAGAATGGTAAATCTGCAGGTACAGATGAAATTACTGGTGAAATGATCAAGAACGGACGCGAAATTGTGATTGAGCGGATTAGGAAGTTGTGTAACAAAGCTTTTATAAAGGGGATAGTCCCCAGGGATTGGAGGAGATCAGTAATAGTGCCCTTAAAAAAGGGTAAGGGGAATAAGAGTAACTGTAGAAATTATAGGGGAATTAGTTTATTGAGTGTTGTAGGGAAGATATATATGCTGGTATTTTGGTTGAAAAAGTGCGTCGAGTGACTGAGGAACTGATTGGTGAAGAGCAAGGTGGGTTTAGAAGTTGGAGAGGGTGTGTGGGTCAAATGTTTACATTGAAACAAATGATTGAGAAAATGAGAGAGAAGAAGAATATATTGTATTTAGGTTTATGAATTTGCAACAGGCGTATAATAAGATTAATAGGGAAGCTCCATGGTAGGTGTTAGTGATATATGGTATTGGTGGTAGGCTTCTGGATGGAATTAAAAGTATGTATGACGATAGTAAAGCGTGTCTAAGAATAAATGGAGTTGAAAGTGAGTGGTTTAATATTAATAGCGGAGTGAGGCATGGATGTGTTTGTTATGTCTCCTTGGTTATTCTATTTGTATATGGATAAGGTTATGTAAGAATTAGAGGTGGAGGTGGCAGGGAAAGGTGTTAGAATGATAGAGAATGAAAGAGGGTGTTGGGATATGCGGATGATTTTGTTTTGTGTGGCGAATCTGAGGATAGTTTGAAAGGATTGCCAGAGGGATATTTCAAGGTGTGTAAAAGGAGGGGTTTGAAAGTAAGGTAAGGTTATGGCTGTGAGCGAGGACAATCCTCGGTGTGAAGTTATGCTGGATGGGGAGCAACTGGAACAAGTGTCTGAGTTTAAATATTTAGGATATATGTTGGATGAAAAGGGAACGGATGATCCAAAGTTTAGTTGGAAAGTGGTGAATGGTTAGAAGGTGGCTGGACCAATTATATCTTTGGTGGATGTAAAGGGACTAAGTCTTGTGAGTGCTAGGCTCTTACATGAGGGTATGTTGTTACCTGTGTTGTTCTATAGCAGTGAACCTATGGTCTGGAATACGAGGCATAGTACAATGTGTTCGGATGGACAATCTTAGGGGCGTGTTATGTGTGAGAAGAATTGATAAAATGAGGAATGAGGATTAGGGAGTTGTGCGGTGTGAAGAAAGAAGTGAATGAGAGAATAAATGAAAGTACATTGAGATGGTTTAGTCATGTGGAAAGGATGGATGATAGTCGGTTGGTTAAGCGGATGTATAATGATGAAATTGCTGGGAATCGACCGTCTGGGAGACCGAAGAAAAAGTGGATTGAGTCAGTAAAATAATGCCTGAATGAGAGGAACGTGAGTTTGGCAGAGGTGAGAAGAAAGGTGCATCATTGGAGTGAATGGAGGGGTTTTGTGAGAGGGTGTTTTTGTGGCCCACCTTGGCCAAGGGATTAGCCCTAAATTGACGAGATGTCATAATGAAGGTCCGTCGCGATCCCGTGAAGTTCTAAGGTGGATTTTTCTGACTGCGGAGAGTTCTTTCTAAGAGGTATAATGGGTTCGGTAAATCTGGGCTTTCTTTTCGACTTCCGTCATAGTTTCTGTTTCCGGTGCATGTATCGCACCTTGGGGAGAAAAAGTGGGTGATGATGATGATGATGATATATAATCTTCCTCCTATCCCCAGATTGAGGGTAAGGTGCGTTGCATACACCGGAGCAGAAAAGTAGTAAAATAAAAAATGACTCAAGTTGAAAACAAAGTCCCCCCTTTTACCGTCCACTTTATACCCCAGTGAGAAATCGTCACAATCAGTAAATTCCACCTTGAGGCTTCACAAGACTGCGACGTACCCTCTTTGTGGTATCTTGTCAATGTGGGATTCATCCCCTGGGCAAAGCCCACAACCATACTCTCTCACAAAAATCGGCCATTGACGCCATATTACTTCTATCTCACCAAACTCCCATTCCCATTCCTTCGGAATTTTCTTTGCGGCTCAATCCTGTCCGTCTTTCCCGGCAGTCATTCCCAATCAATCACTACTATACATCCGCATAACCAACCGACTATCATTCATCCTTTCCATATAGCCAAACCATCTCAGTACTCTCGTTTATTCTCTCATTAACGACTTTCCTCACACCTCACAACTCCCTAATGCATCACTCGTCATTTTATCAATACCTCTCACGCCTAACACGCCTGTCCATTTATTACTTGTACTAGAACTATACCTCTTATTTCCGAGACCATGGACTCCGCTACTTTACATTAACACAGGTAGCAACATACTCTCATGCACAAAACGTTATCGCTCGCAAGACTTAGTTCCCTCACAGCCACCAAGAATTAAATTACACCAGAAACTATCCTCCCATTCACAACTTTTCTACTACACTCTGCATCATCCGTTCCCTTTTCTCCAACATATATCTAAATATTTAAACTCAGACTCTGTTCTATTGCTAAATAAATAGCATGACTTCACCGTATTTCTCACTCACTGCATAACCTTGCTCTTTCTACATTTACTTTCCAGCCTCCTTTTACGCCCTGCTACTCTACCAATCCTCTCAGCTCTACTCGATTCACGCACAAAAAACAAAT
>JABUQX010101917.1:20000-25000 GCA_015478945.1 Trachelipus rathkii | reverse complement strand
TCGACGTTCGTTTTTAAACATAGCTTTTATTTCTTCTTCATTCATCTTTAGTAATTCAAAAGCACATTACGGGCTCTGTCAATTTCAATAAGTTGAGGGTGCTCCAGATAAACGATGACGGTAATGGATGTCTGCAGACTTCCGCTAAATGAAAGATTGAGGCCTAATGTCCCCTTCTCAGAATGTTTAAATGACTTGCGTTACAAGCTGAAAGATCAGGGCTGAGATCAAACGCATACAAGTTACTATTCGTCGCGTATTCTTCAAGATTCATGCCCGTACCACTATCACCGCATGAAACAGTGTTGGCTATTAAATCATGGAAAGGTCGCGAACATAGAGATTGTACCCCATTATACGACATTTCATAATCACGTCCGTATGGCTGTCCATTTACATGTAAACTGACACCCCTAAGGCTGAAAGGGGCGAATTTATATGGTGATTTTTTATAATGACCTGAATATGCCTCGTGTTCTACAATTCCAACTATTACTTTTTGAGGTAGATTTCCGCTAACAATATTTGGAATACTGATGCTTGATAATCCGTGAGTGAAGTTAAATACTTTGGTTTCCACTCTTCTGATTGGATACTTGGCTGTGGTTGTTAAAAGCGACTTCTCAATTTCCAAATGCCTTTGGGGAAATAACTTCACCTTTCTAACATAGAAAAGCCTCTAGCAGTTTGAAGATAGGTTCTGGACATGCAGTTGTAGCATTAGGATCACTTTTTATTTTAAGTGCGAATTTCGGACTTGAACGGGACAAGCGGATTCTGGCATCTACAGATGGTATAATAAGTCTTTCCTGAGAGAATATATCGCCATTTAAACGACCGTAGAATTCGTAAGTGTTATTTATGACTTTAGCCGCTTTAGCTGCATGTGTAGCCTCATCTTTGAAGCTGTAAAAACCACATGATTGAAGATGAGACTGCTTAGCATCATCAGAAAAGTTCAGTAGATGTTCTATGTAGCTTCTATAAGGATAACTAGCTGCTGAAGTGCCGAGCGAAGTTTCATTGAGGTAAACATCAATCTGATTAAAGCAGGAATATAGGAAGTTCGACTCTGTATACACTATGTGGTCGTCACCTGTAGGAAGGTCTGTACCATCAGGGTTTGTCAATTTCGTTTTAAAATATAGAAATACATTAGATGGATCTAGATATTGGTCTGATGTGCCTGGGATATTGAACTCTAAAGGAACGTCAGTGCTGGTGATCGAGTGTGTGGGATTAATGCTGATGAAGTTGCTGTCGCTCACGCTAATCTGAGTAGGATTCATCGAGAAGAGATCCAATTCGCTCTTGCAGCAGTCTGGACTAGCAGGGTGAAGGAAATGCATCTTGACGGAGCGGTGCTAGGCTGAATAATGAACAAGACTTCAGATGTACCCCCTTATATACATGTTGACCGAATGTTGTAGTTAAAGACACCGTCTAGTAGTTAAATGGTGAATACATCAATACGTTTTGTAGATTTTGGCCTTCTACCCTTATGGTTTTTCCGCACTGTGATTTTCTTGCGGACTTGCTTCTTCTTCTTCAGAGCTCTCTTCGTCTTTGGCTTTTTCTGCCTTGGTCAGTCCACAGCATTCTTGGCCATCGCCTGTCACCCTCTATAATTTCTCTCAATGCGTCAGATACAGTACCTGACTTTTTATCTTTTAAAGGTTTTAACCATAAATATCTAGAATACACATCAATGGTAAAAAGTATGTATTGATATCCATCGTTGTACGAGCTGTATTTAACCATCTCGGATAAATCCAGCTGCCACACGCTATCGAGACAGGGGACTACGGTTTTCCGGGTAGGAAATTTTCTGCGAACAGGTTTATGTAGAGTGAAAGCCTCCTCACCTTCTAGATATGCTTTCAACTCTTTCCGGCCAATGTCCGGAAACCTCGAGGCAAACCTTGTGAATCCACCATAGCTATTAGGCTCCTTCACATCGTAATAATACTTATCAACCACCTCCTTAGCCTCCATGGTGTCTACTGGCATGAGTGAAAACATTTTATATATATATATATATATATATAAATAAATAACATATATATATATATATATATATATATATATATATATATATATATATATATATATATATATATATGAGTAAGAAAGGAAATATAAAACATAGTGATTAATATGATGAATTTATTTATTCATTCACAAGTGAGCAAATTAGAACAATGAACAAATTATATATATATATATATATATATATATATATATATATGAATTAATAATATATATATATATATATATATATATATATATATATATATATATATAATATATATAATATATATATATATATATATAATTGAATTAATAATATTAATAACACCACAGCGTGCCTATGAATTAATCCATTTAAGACTGGCGTACGGCTTTTTTCTTATTCTTCCTTTAACCACCCGTTTGAATTTATCTGAAGCGTAGGACATGCCTGAAGGACTAGAATCGGGCCTTGGCGTTTTAGGAATATCATCCAAGTCTGCTAATCTGCGTGTGTTCAAGATTAAAGAGCGTGGAAAATTTATAGTCTGAAGCTCTTGCTTGATTGTAGGCCATCCTGTTACAGCTCTCTTCTTCCAATCGCGTGAGAGATCAGCTATTAAATCCACAATGTTTGACCCTTTAACTATCTCATCATCAATAATGATTTGACCTAACTCATTCCAAGATATTTGTTCTTTTAAAATATTATAGAGAGTAAGACCTGATCTGCGAGCCCGGACTGGCAAGCTCTCCTCTAGGATATTTCTTAAGCTGTCTTCGATCTTCATCTCAGGTTTTACTTCTTGTGGCAAAATTGTTTCCTGTACGTCAGACTTATTTAGTGGTCCCTTTAGATGCAAATCCTTGAGACTTAATAATTTCTGCATTGCATCTTGGTATAAGATACGCTTCTCATGGAATGTTAATGTCTGAATTTAATATCCGATACACCTCTTGCTCGTAATTGCTTATCTGTTCAACTTTAGGGTCGATCAAGCTGTAAGGCAGAGCTGGCTGCTGAATTTGTGCAGCACTCAAAGGTTGTTGATTCTCTAGAGAGAAATGATGCTGATGATTTGGGGGTGGAAATTGTAGTGAGGACGACACCCCGTAAGGCTGTGGTTGTATAGGCTGAGTGTGGGCTCTCTGCAACGATGACGTAGTATTACATTTCATTTTCTCATACTCGTTAAACGGTAATACAGCGACCTTCTTCATTATGAAGATATCCACTTGGTAATCAGAGGAGCAATAACTGAGAAAAGTAGAGGCAGGAAAACACCACCCCCCTTCTGCAACACCTTCTTTTTATTTTTCAGATGCCTTATGTTACGGGAGAGTTTTTTAATGGTGTTTCTATGTCGACGCAGCTTTACCTTCTGAGGCCTGTTTAAAGGAACATTCCCCTTTATAAGATTTAAGCAGAGTTCACACACACTGGATGAACTTCTCATCATCACAGATTATTTTGCGCTTTTCAGCCGGTTTCAGCTTTTTAAATCTTTTTATAAGAGGTAAATACTTTACAACTAAACTACTCATTATTCAGGAATGTACACAGTTTCTATCTCATGCGGTAGAATGTTTGTGCGGAGCAGGACTCTATGCGTGTTCCTAGGATGAAGTTCACACAGCAAGTATCCGTACGGGTCCGAAGTAACTTCTTTATATACTTTCAAGAACTCTTTTCTTGCTGTCGGGAACATCTGCGACCCTAGAACATTGACCTGACTCATATCTCTTCTTTGACCAAACAGGATCAGATACTGAGTGTTTAAAGAAACAGTCCTCATATGCCTACTTTGATGAAAAATGTTCTGTGTAATGAAAAATACAGATATATTTAAATGATGGGAATACACCGTAAACGTCTCAGCTATATCTTCGTTTAACTTGTGCAGCATGTCGTCCAGAACTATAACTTTATGACCTTGTACATTTTCCAATGATTTAATATCGTATACACCTTCATGGAATTCTACTATATTATTATATTCATTAAACTTCTCCTGGAATACACTATAGCACCAGATTATTTTCACAGGTGTATGCTCAAAAATTCCACCATCCTTTAATATGTTTAACAGCAGAAAGGTTTTTCCGCAGCCTGTGGGACCCGCCACCATGCATGTAGCAGGGCTGAAGAACATGAATTTACCCACATCCATGCTCGTAGCGTGCTCGATGTACAATGCAACTTTCGAAGCTATGGTGAGAGCATATATATATATATATATATATATATATATATATATATATATATATATATATATATATATATATATATATATATATATATATATATTTATATATATATATATATATATATATATATATATATATACTTATTTCACTCTATACATATATATATATATATATATATATATATATATATATATATATATATATATACGAAGACGTTTACTCGACGATGTTAAAGCACCAACTTCAGTTAAAACCTTTACTACATACCTAGAACTTTAATAATCACTGACGTACATATTTTAACATTAAATATACTCACAAGAATATTAAATATTTTATCATTAATTACATTTACAATAATATTAAAAATATTTATAAGGGTATATAACACTGTTGTAGACATTCACAGAAACTTTACGAAGACTCAAGATTAATACTCTGTAAATCTTTACAAATATACCAATCATTTATATCGTTGTCTATCATGAAGCCACGTGTCTCGTCGATACCATCCGAAAGCACATATGTAAAAAGCTCCCTCTCAGATATCATAGTGTGTTTGGTCTCTGGATCGTCAGCATAGATGCTTACCGCCCATCGTTTTCTAAGTAGATGAATGAATTTCTGCACATCAATAGTTTCTAGGAATCGTTTAATAACAGTTTCAGAATCATCAACCATCATTTTCTTGAATGCATAGTATTCCTGGTATAACATATAATGAGCGACTGTTACATAGTTAGATAACACACTCACTCTCTTCATATGCCTTATCACCCGTC
>JABUQX010101917.1:7500-12500 GCA_015478945.1 Trachelipus rathkii | reverse complement strand
GCAGGATGGAACAGGATCAAACAAGAACTTCAGACTATTAATTTTCCGAGGACTTTAATCCTGAATAAACAAAGATTAGCGGATCTGGATAATATTCCAATGGCTCCTAGACCTGACTCAAGTCCCTCTGGTACTTCTTTTGCATCGGATAGATTAAAGCTGATAAGTAGAAGTACATTACGTTCAAGTGTAGGAAGAATAAGAAAAAAACCATACATCGCTTCAAAATGGATTAGTTCCTAATTATTTATTGTAATTATATATATATATATATATATATATATATATATATATATATATATATATATATATATATATATATATATATATATATATATATATGCTCTTTATAATATATATATATATATATATATATATATATATATATATATATATATATATATATATTTATATATATATATATATATATGATTGTATTATTTGTAATTTAAAATTATGTATATAACCTATGTTATCTTTCTGTATACATGTGTTATTTTTTAGATTTGTAATTTAAAATAGTTAATATTATTTTGTAATTAAAAATAAAATATTTCATATATACATTTGGTTTTTATATCACCTTTCAGTATAAATGAATATAATTTTTATTGTTAATGTCATTGTGAATCATGGAGGCTAAGGAAGCGGTCGATAAATATTACTTTGATGTGAGGCAGCCGTACAGTTACGGTGGTTTTTCAAGGTTTGCATCAAAGTTTCCTCAAATTAATAAAAACGGAAAAAATATGAAGATGCTTTTACATTACATAAACCTATACGAAAGAAATTTCCGACACGGAAAACCATAGCCCCTCACTTAGATAACGTATGGCAACTAGACTTGACCGATATGATAAAATATAAATCTTACAATGATGGGTATCAATATATTCTTTTTGTGATAGATGTATATTCACGATACTTATGGTTAAAGGTTTTAAAAGATAAAAAGTCAAAAACAGTTGCAACAGCTATAAGAGAAATTATAAATGAAGATGGCAGATATCCTCAAATGATGTGGACAGATAAAGGATCAGAATTTTTAGGCAAAGAGTTTCAAGAAATAGTTACTGAGTATGACATAGGGTATTACAACACATTTTCAGTTAATAAAGCCGCAATAGTTGAAAGAGTACAAAGAACTATAAAAGAAAGAATGCATAGGTATTTCACGAAGATGAATACATTTAAATATTTCGATATACTACAAGACCTGGCTTACTCCTATAATAGGTCTTATCATAGAACACTTAAGAATACCCCTATAGAGATGGTGAAGACAAAACCTGCTGTACCTATCAACTCAATGGGAAAAATAAAAGATAACACGGGTGTTAAAGTAGGAGATTATGTGAGAGTATCCAGGACTGATGAAAATTTCAGAAAAGGGTATGAAGCGGGATGGTCAAGGGAAGTTTTTAAAGTAGATACCATCAGAGAATTCCCTAGAGACAGGTTAAAATTATACTATCTTGAGGATTTAGATGGTGAAAAAATAAAAGGAGGATTCTATAAACAAGAAATACAGAAAATACGATTTGATCCTAAGAGTCACGAGTATAAAATAGAAAAAATATTAGGATCTAAAGGGAAAGGTAAAAATAAACAGTATCTTGTCAAATGGGTAGGTTACCCTGTGAAGTTTAACAGTTATATAAATGCTAGCGATATTAAGAAACATTGATCAGTTTACTTTGTGAACATGGAGAGTGAAGATCATTTCTATTTAACCTAAGGCTCAGTTACTAAGAGTGATACATTTTCCTAAAGATGGCAGAGTTATAAGTTTTCCTAGTGTACACTATATACCTCTGAATAATGCTCAATTTAGAACCGTAAGAGTGTATATAAGAGATGTCGAAGGGAACCCTTACCCATTCACACATGGTACAGCAGTGTGTAAAGTGCATATACGGAAGAAGCTCCGATAGTGTAAAGACTCTAACGCGTAAATAGCTGCATATGAAATTGAGAAACTGTAATCATGTCTACCGACGATCATTTCTATTTAACGCTACCCTCATCGGCTTCTATGGATCTACATCGTGCTAATAAAATATCAGACTATACAACTCAATTATTGAACCCTATAACTTTTGATCGAGAAATGTACGAAGCAGGATTAAGTGAAATAATTCTTGATGCTAGTATTGAGAATGTAACCCTTACCCGAGGGGCGTTCATAATTTATAGAAGCGCTGAATATGTTAAAAATGTATTAAAAATTAAAGCTAAGACAGACATTATTGAACATGATGGAAAAAAATATTTCTATGAAAAATATTTCATAAGTCGGGGTCTTTACAATTCGGTTACTGATGTGTTCATGGCCTTAAACAAAAAATTTGAAACAAGTCTGCTATGTAAAGATTTAGTGTTTCTTGTTAATAAAACCGTTAACGAAGATAACGTGTTAATCACCTTAAAATCTCAAACTCATGTGAACCTGAAAGATAGAAGTTTATTTATTTTCCATTCTGCAGCCTGGTTTCGTAAATGTCATTACTCGCATGTAGACTCAATATTAAAAAATAACGATATCAAACCATCTCTAAAGGATCTAATACGTTATATACCAACAATGGATGAGTATGTCTCAAAAAATGACACTGAGAGTTCATTATTTTGTGTGTACCTTCTAAGATGTTTTAAGATCATAGTATGGCCTATGTTTATACAGATATTATAGACCATCAGTATGTAGGGAATACTAAAGCCTCTTTGTTAAGAGTAGTTCATTTTCCTAAAGGTAATAGAGTTATAAGCTTTCCTAATGTTCACTACTTACCGTTGAGTAAGACCCAACTGAGTTCGATTCGTATTTATATAAGAGACGTAGAAGGTAATCCATACCCATTCACGACTGGGACAGCAGTGTGTAAAGTACACATTAGAAGGAAGCTCCGTTAAATAATAATAATAATGGAAAGAGAACGAGTCTTCAGGGGTTCAAGAATGCAGAGGGGATATGGTTTAGGTGGATTTTTTGCTTCGTTGTTCAGACGTGCTATCCCTTTGTTTAAATCAGGAGGTAAATACCTCGCTAAAAAAGCAGCTAGAACAGGTATAGATACTTTCCAGGATATTATGGGTGGTATCGATCCACGAACCGCTGTAAAACGTCGACTAGCCGATGCTTCTGATGAAATGTTAGATGATGTTAAACGAAAAATACGACGTAAGATGACTGGTCAAGGTGTAGGTCGCCGTAAAAAAACCTATAAAGAGGAATAGGAAAGGACCACTAAAGAAAAAGTGTTTTGATGTGTTTGCTCTCTAATAATGATGATAAGTGGTAACTTTTTTACATAAACAGTGACAACCTGTAACTATTTCGTATATAAGGAATGTTTAAACAAATCTCTCCTCATTATACGTCCGGCGATTGTACCAGCAAGATGCATTTCCTCCATCCCTCCAGCCCAGACTGTTGTAAGAGTGAATTGGATCTCTTCTCAGTGAACCCTACACAGATCAGCGTGAGTGAGTCCAATTTTATTAGTATTAACCCTATTCACGCGATCACAAATACAGATGTACCTCTCGAATTCAATATCCCTGGCACTTCAGACCAATATCTTGACCCTTCGAATGTGTTTTTATATCTGAAGACTAAGTTAGTAAACGAAGATGGTTCAGATCTCACAGGAACCGATCACGTAGTGTACTCCGAGACAAATTTCCTGTATACGTGTTTTAATCAACTTGAGGTGTTTTTAAATGAAACATCTCTAGGAGCATCAGCTGCAAGTTACCCTTATCGAAGTTATATTGAAACTTTACTAAATTATTCTCAAGATGCAAAGGAGTCTCATCTGCAATCATGCGGATATTACAATTTAAAAGATGTAGAGAAACATAGAACCAACGCTGCTAAGTCTAAAAATAACACGTATGAATATTATGGACGTGTAAACGGTGATATATTCTCTCAGGAAAGACTTATTCTACCATCAGTGGACACCCGCATCAGGTTAACTAGATCTACACCTGAATTTGCTCTTAATGTTAAAAGCGCTGTTTTAGCCACAACTACGGCTCCAAAGCCTATCTTTAAATTACTGGATGCTTATCTATATGTACGTAAAGTGAAATTATCTCCCATTAAACATATGGAAATAGAGAAATCTCTTTTGACCGATACAGCAAAATATCCAATCAAGAGAATTGAGACTAAAATTTTTAACTTTACCCAAGGATTATCGAGTATTAATATACCTAACATCGTCAATGGTAGCTTACCTCAGAAGGTAATAATAGGAATTGTAGAACACGATGCTTATTCTGGAAACTATGGAAAGTCTGCCTTTAAATTTACCCATTTCGGACTTAGAGGTATCAGTTTACACGTGAATGGTCAACCGTACGGTCGTGATTATGAGATGATATATGAAGACTCACATTCTCAATGTTCGCGTCCTTTTTACGATTTATTTGCTAATACTGTATCTTGCAGCGATAACGGTACAGGTGTCGATCTCAAGACTTATGCCGAAAACAGTAATTTATATGCATATGATCTCACTGCTGATCTTTCAGCTTGTAATGCTTATCATCTCAATATCCTAAGAAAAGGAACATTAGGGTTGAGTCTCAAATTTGGACAAAGTTTGACATCCTCAATCTCAGTTCTGGTGTATCTGGAACATCCTCAAATCATCGAGATTGACAGAGTACGAAATATAATCTTGAATTATTAAAGATGAATGAAGAAGAAATATTAAATGCCTTTAGAAACGAAAGAAGATTTTTAGGTGTATTCGCCTGTAATGAACTCGGTTCTGTGAAATTGGATACCGACTCTGGCCTTATCTAAAGTGTATAAGAATAAAAATAATGTTGTATATTTCCTTGACTCTCTGCATTTAGATTTTATGTTTAGTAATCATTATGTAACATCTTTTTTAAAATATAATAATGTTCAATATGTTAAGACCTTATGTTTTCCTGTACAACCTATCAGTTCTAATTTATGTGGTGTATACTGTATTTATTTC
>JABUQX010101917.1:0-2500 GCA_015478945.1 Trachelipus rathkii | reverse complement strand
TATATACACTAATGTAATTATAAATTGCTACACTGCTAAGGAGATTTCGTATATGTAATAATATATATATATATATATATATATGTATATATAGCATATACTATTTAATATATATATATGTATTTCGATATATATATTTATATATATATATATATATATATATATATATATATATATATATATATATATATATATATATATATATATATATATATATATAAAAATAATAAATATAGTTTACATCTATATATACTTATAGATATTATATATATATATATATATATATATATATATATATAACTATATATATATATATATATATATATATATTTTTTTTGATTATCACCACCGCCACGGGCAAAGCCCTATTCGAGGAGGGGGTGTTAAAATATGTATAACCAATATATATATATATATATATATATATATATATATATATATATATATAATATATATATATATATATATATATATATATATATATATATATATATATATATTAATACACTTGGGCAGAAGACATGGGGTGAAGTTGAAACTGAGCAGTTTCTATATATTTCTCAAGCGTTTCCAACCCTATAGTAGTTATATACGAATAAATACTAGCTGATACATTAAACCATTTTGCCACATATTCGGGATCTTTAACATCCACTCGTTCATTCCAAAGAGTAGTAAACTTCGTCAAGTTGCTCGCTGTTAACACGTGTCGATGTTTTTCAGTGTACGGTGATCCACATATTTTACTGTAAATAATATACATTACTTTGTGGCCTTCGTGTATTAATTCTTCGAGCTCTGTAACATCGTCAAGATGAGCCGTTAATTCTTCATTCATTTTAACCAGAGCTTTAATACTTTCGACTGAGCTGACAGAGAAACCTATACACGTCCACAAAAATGCACCATTCATGGTAGGCTTCCAATAGTTACGAATGTCGACTCTTTCAATATTGTCCCATAATGAGAAAGTAACCGCGATTCTTTTAAGACCGTTCACACCCGCACCACTCGTGGATATTATGCACGGATTATCCATATTAGTACATGTACACTTAGCCTTTATCCATGTTTCTATACACTCGATGATCTTGGTGAATTGTTCTACAGATACGAATAATGGACGATCGGTTGTCTTGTAAGCTGGAACACAGACGATGTATCGTTCGCCATCAGGTCTGCGTCTAAATATTATAGTCACGTCGCACTTTGGATGACGTATGGTTTTCGTAAAGATATCATCAACGAGTTTAGAGACGGTGATCGACGACATGGTTAAGGCACAGTGAGAATGGGCTTACTGAAGAAACATATATAATCCCTAAAGCGTTGGTTGAACTTATCTCTTAAGAAATTAAATAAGATTACGACTGACACAACAAACATTTACGCTACAGGCCTACATCCCAAAATCGATAATGGAAGCTATCTTACACTCAGAACGTGATAAGAACCCTGAGACCGAGAATTTTTAATAATAATAATAATAATAATAATAATAATAATAAAAAAAATAATAAATAAAATAAAAATATAATATATATATATATATATATATATATATATATATATATATATATATATATATATATATATATATATATATATATAATATATATATTTTTATATATATTTATATAATATATATATATATATATATATAATATATATATATATATATATATATATATATATATATATTATATATATATATATATATATATATATAATATATATATATATATATATATATATATATATATATATATATATATATATATATATATATATATATATATTATGAGGACTTTAGATTTATATCATTGTCCCTCAAATATTTTTTCACTTCCTCAACACCATCCCCTAGCACATATGTAAAAAGTTCTCTAGCCGATACCTTAGTCTGTTTTGAGGCTGGATCATCGGTATAAATAGATCCTAGCCAATGTTCTCTAAACGACCTAATAAATTTTTGCACGTCCATGGAAGCCAAGAACTGATTAATAATATTTTCATGATCGTCTGTTAACATTTTTTTAAATGTGTAATATTCCTGATACAACATATAATGCGCTACAGTGACATAATTAGTCAGTATTTCCGTTTTCTTCAAATGCATTAATATTTTCTTATGCACCTCAGACAGATATTTTATCTGTGGTAAACCATTAATATAGAATCCATGAGATGTAGGTTCATATACACCCGTTTCACTACACATCCGCCATATTCTAATTTCCATACTGAAAGTATTTAGATATTTGGAAAAAGCTAAAGTGAGCAGCTTACCATCGCTTCTACTAATGACTGTTTCAGGTCGATTTAAAAACTCTATTGAATTATAGTTTAACATAGACCAAGCTTCAGCGTGTTTACATATACTAAGTAATTCTTCCACACTCATAAAGACACGCTTGCCTCTAGAATATGCCGAGTGATGAAATCCTGTGAAATATTCAAAGCCGTTAGAATTTCTTTTATATATGAACGAGACACTGCT
>JABUQX010101916.1:10000-19571 GCA_015478945.1 Trachelipus rathkii | reverse complement strand
ACTTTAATAGAATTCAAGCTTGGGCGATCACTGCTTCAATTGTTTTTCAATTTATACAATAATAATTTTATTAATTTGAAGAGTGCCTTGGAGCACCTGCTGGACCCAGAACAGCTGTTTAATGATTTCAGACCAGTTGTGAAACACCAATATATTAAAATGACAAGTATCATACTACCTTATCAGACCTAATTAGAATGTTTTCATATTCGTTTTGTAGAACACTTAAAGAACTTGAAGAAAAAATGCCTTCTCACGTCTTGAGTAAAACCGTTCACCCTTTTAATCTTTGCATATCTGATAATTTCAAAGAGAATATCGCGTAAATAGCTTAGACGTATTCATTAAAAAATGTAAACACAATAACTCAAAAAGCAAAACTATATATTTCAATAGGACTGGAAAAAAAATTTGTTCGGATGTTGGCCAATCTTATCTTCTACGCGCGGCAATTGTATCTGCAGCACCTTAGTGCTTCCAAAAACCATCTTATCAAAGACACTGACCTGCAATTTCTCCAGAAACTTAGGGATTATGAGGAAAAAGACGTATCTGCAGTTGCTGCAATAAGCTCTCTGTCGGCATCTTGTGATACCTTAACGAGGATCCAATCGTATTCATTTGACGATGATGTCAATAATGATATGAAGACTTTTTGGTTCAAGCTTAGCATAAGTCAGCTGTTGAAAGCCCTTCCAACAGAATAAGTTCTTGCATTATATCGAGATAAGGTTGTTTCAGAACACGCATTGGCAAGTTTCATTGCCTCTAAAAGTAAACTTTCTTCGAGAAGTTGTCACACCCAACATCATTTCTCAAATCCGCATCTTGGCGAATGGAAGTACAAAACTGAGAAATCTAAAAAACTATTGTAGAAAAATGAAAGTTCGTTAATGAATTAATGCTGAAAGGGCTGTTGCTTTAATACAGTCCTTTAACACCCTATTACAAAAAAATGAGAGCAGCTTGCAGTAGTATCTTGCAGATCGCTAGAAAAAAATCAAGATGTGTTTTTCAAATATCAACAACAGTCTGAAATGAGAAGGGCACCTTTGGAGTAATTATTAGGTGTACCTTTCCTCTCGCTTGAATAAAACCCACAGTTAAAAAAAAATCGCCGGCTGTCGGTTACCCCTATGTGGTGATGTGGAAATTTCGACATTTAAGACTATCTTTATAAAACACTTCTCACGGTGTCCTTGGCGCGCCAGCACTAAGATTATGATTAATTTTGGATGAGAATTCAGGTGCGGGCTTCTTTTGCAACACAGTAACGTATATTAGTGCGGTTTGCTTCTCAATTTCGAAAAAAAAAAAAATGTTTTTTTGGGTCCATCATATATATATGAATATATACTAATATATATATATAGCTATATACTATATATATTTTATATATATTTATATAGTATATAACTCAACCGGCTACATATCATTATAACTCATATATCATATACTACTATATAATATAATACCAAATATACATATATTTATATATATTCATATTATATATTATATAATCTATATACGTCAGATCCCGAAAGGACACATTGCAGTAACTAAATACTGATAAACAGCTACACGAAAATAAATATCATTTTATTAATCAGGAGACCATTTTTTTTCATGTAAATAAAAAATAGAAAATACAATCTTTTCTAAAAATTTAAAATTGTTAAAAATGTTTGCGAAAAATTACCGTTTTTTGAGAACACGAAGGAGCTCGAGTGACTCCCGAGGGAGCGCGCTCAAAGTGCCATGTGGATCTCTTGTTTTCTTTTTAAACTAAAAGATACACCCTCCACGGGTTAAACAACTAAAAGATGGACCAGAGTCCGGACGGCTTCCCGGCTCCTACCGGCTTCGGCGACGTCGGCTCGAACCCTAAAAAGATTATAAAAAGAAAAATAATAACAATTTCTCCAACAAATAAAACAAAACATCTATTTGGCAACTCTTGCTTGCGTATTACTGCAGGAATGGAGGTTGATGAGAGCATACGCTTGTCAGACCTAAGATGTTGGCGTATACTAATATTTTAGGTGTTATAACTAGCCAATCATATAGCAATAGAGATAATCTTTTTATTTAATTCTACTATGTACGATAGCGTGTCAGCTACAAATATGTTTTTTTATATTTGAGGTTTAATGTCTACGTTAGCAGATTATTTATATCTTTACAAAGTGCTTCTAAATAATGGAAATGATTTTATTTACTACTAAATATTTATATATTTATTCTATGTTTATATTCCAATTTTATATTCATTCACAGTAATATATTCCCAACTTACATACGAAAGATTGAAATAAAACTATAAACTTTAGGAAGAAAAAACTTTTTATTTTTTAACTCAAAGTAATAAAAGTTAAAATTGTTTAAAATTAAACTTTAGATTTAAATTCAAATTCTTTTATTTCGGAAAATTCCCTTCAATTACTTTTCAGAATGGATTTCAAATAAGTTTAAAACAGGTCTCGTCACGCTTGAAATGAATGAGTGGTGGTTAAATTAAAAATAATATTTCTTTAGCGCCATAGGTTAATAAAAGAGTGCGTTTGGCAAATTATAAGTTTCATGAAAATCGGCTGGAGAAGGTTTCATTAATAAAAATTATATTTACTAATGATATTTCAATACAATTAATGAATTTGATTCAACGATTATATCGTTAGGTCGATTATATCGAAAAAAATTTCAGCAGGAAATGCGAAGAATCATATTAAAGCAATGTTAAAGGAGCGAATGTGACTTAATTGTTGCTCCTTTCCTGCTACGAGACACAAATATTGAATAAGCACGAGGGTGAATGGAAACATGGCATAAAATATGAGAGGCATAACAAGCAAAAATATATCTCATGCTACGAACTTTTATGAACGGTGGAATATGACCCTGACATACATATCACAAAATCTATTCCCTGAAAATATCCTTAAATTATTTATTATTTGCTTTCTTTTTGTTTTTCTGAACTAATTATTTTATAATAATTCTAAATTTCCTTGAAAAGATATAAAAAAAATATTTTTATTATGTTTTGCTTCAGAGAGAGAAAACCATCAACTACCAGAAGAGATTATGCCGCCAGGCAGTCTATTTACTCTCTCTTCAGGCCATTGCGAATTCAGAGCTAAGACAACCATCCAGCCTGAAAGTCTCACCATCTAAGGGAATATCCTATCCTTCCAGACAGTCAACATATTTCCCCTTCAGGTTATCACGAGTTCAGACCTAAGAAAATAATTCAATCTAAAAGCTAATAAATCCAGGCCAACCATCCACTCTGAGAACCCTGGATGCTTTCCAGATGCTTTTTTTTATCGTTATATACACAGACTTCAGAAAATAATTAGGATAAGGGGTATAAGAATTATAAGGGGTACTCTTTTATTCTTTAACTCGCCCGACACTCTGCCCGTAATCAGAACTATTAACTTTACTTGTGCACTAATGGCTAAATAAATACCACACATTCTGTACTGTTACAACGAGTTGCGCAACATAAGATTGCAAATTCACTACCTCGTATCCACTGTTTGTTCATTATATATATATATATATATATATATATATATAATAATGATATATATATATATATATCTATATATTAATATATGTATTATATGCCTCTTTATATATATAATAGTATATATAATACTACCGTAGTAAATACGTATTATCTCTAATTATATATGTACATATTAGTATATATAGAGTAGTCTATATAATACTATATAGTGACCTTATCATATAGATATAGCATGGCATATATACTACTTCATATACTATCACAATACTACTTCATACTAGAGTCCCTATATATATATATATATATTATATATATATTATATATATCATATATATAATCACATATACAATCACTCTACGCCTCGTATATATATTATTATAATATATCGCATATATATATATCACACAAATGAGGAGGTTTATGCGGATACTTTGATGCAAATTCAAATAGCGTTTAGTTTTAGGTGTCAATAGTTTGGCCACAGCTATCTGATATTCTAAGTTACTAAAACACATTTGAATAAAAATTAATCATTTATCAATTTAGTCATCATTACTATTATGATGAGGTGCTCTATTTGTGGGATTTCTGTGTACACGACTATGAATGGTTGGGGTCCTCTTACACTGATCCAGAAGAGGAGGAGAAGTCCGAATCATTCAGCATTCTCTACGATCTGGAGCAACTGATTAAAGAACCTCACATATTCCTGATGGTCTCAACCAATTCTGGTACTCCCTTAACTAGGAACCCACCGGGGCCCCGGCCCCGGCCCCGGCCCCGGCCAAAAATCAGGAAAAACCGGGGTTTTCTACAGGGGTTAACTGTAAATTTACACTAAATAATAGAGGGTTAAATCAACACAAAATAAAAATATATATTTTAATTCCATTACTCCTTTGTTATAAATTGATGCAAAATATATAAACATACCTAAATATAATCAATTTTTTTTGGTATTTTACTATGATTTCAAAGTAAAAATTGAAGGCCAAATTATAATTTTTCCGAGTTTTTAACATAAAAATATTCGAAATTTAATATATCAAACGAATTCGGATAAGGAAATAAATATAATGTTAAAATAATTAATGTATTTATTTATTTAAAGTAAATATCTTCAGAAAATCAAATATTTTCCGAAATCTCTTTTCAAAAATAAATTATTTAAATCAATAGGAATCTCATATATATATTACAAAATATCTCTATTATAAGATATATATATATATATATATATATATATATATATATATATTATATATATATATATATATATATTATTATAATATATATATTATATTATATATATTATATATATATATATATATTAAATAAACTTATTCTTCTAGAAATCAATTATTTTCTAAAAATTTCTTTTTCGAAAATATTATTTAATTGAATTATTAATGTTATTATTCCTATATATAATTAAAATTATTTAAATAATTGAAATCTATATATAATTTCGTTCTGAATCTGAAGACTTTCAGTTTTTTTGACTTACATTTCTAATTTTTAGCTAACCCCGGCCCCGGCCCCGGCCCCGGCAAAATTCCCGCCCCAGTCGGTCCCTACCCTTAACCTAAGCTTCATCATTAGTTATTATATCCATAAATTTTCCATCTTCTTTCCTATTGGTAAATCTGAGCACAACCTTATAACCCTTTGTTATAATGTTTTCCTTCACTTATGGGTATCTTCTGATACTTTATTCGGGATGATTGGAGGGCATTACATTGCTTTACCCAACTCTCCCTGAGATGGTTGATTGCTTTGACTCTGAAGACGCTCGCTTAGGTGTTTGTCGAATAGGTGTTAGACTGTAATCGCTGACGACATGAACAGGTTCTTTCCTTCTCCGTCTAACCATTCTCCTCAAAATTCCTAATTCAATCTTGATTGTTATAGCGCAATTCGAATTAGTGAGAGTGCGTATTTTGAGTAAAAAAATTCTCGTTCTGCTGTCGAACTCCCTAATTTTTATGTAATACGGAATATCTGCTCGGATATTATTAGAAGCAAAGCGGACCCTCAGTAAACAAAATTGAGATCACCTCTTGTTTTTGAGAATAAGAAAACCTTTCTGACTGACCTCTTGGCAAAACATCTCTAATAATTTCTGTATGTCTGCTTTTTTCCCCTCTTATTTGCCTTGATGGTTTTATCCACACGAAAAGACAATTATCTCTTGGCCTTTTCTTTTCCTCTAGCTCAACTCTAGGTGACTCCGGGATCCTCCACCTGACCTTTCCCTCTAAGGTTGCCAATGTCTTACCTGTGATCACAAGTGACAATTGATCGGGTGCATGGGCTCTGAACTCTATGAATATTAAGAAGACAAGCGACCAAGATGCCACTTCTAATTGAGTTTATAGGGAGGGTAAATTTGAGCTGACGCCATACCTACTTCGATTATGTTCTGTATACCTCAGTATTAACACTTTACCTCAGTGTTGGAAGCACATATTTCTAACTAATTCCGAAAAAAGGAAGCCACTCTGGTTTTTCTAACGATCACCCTATTGCTCTCCCTATATTCTTCTAAGATCTTTGAAACCATTCTTAACTCTCCTTTCTTGGATCATCTGTCATCTCATTCATTTCTTTCTGATCATTCGCATGGCTTTCGCCGTTCGAGTTCTACTGGAGATATACTATCCTATCTTACAGATTTATGATCTTCTGCCCTCAGGAACTATGGGGAGCCCTGTGTGTTGGCTCTTAATGCATCAAGGTATTTTATAGGGCATAATATACGTCGCTGCTCTCCAAACTCTCTTTCTTTATGTTTCCTTTTTTCCCTTGCTTACTTTTGTCTAGCTTTCTTTCAAACCGTTCAGTAGGCTGTTGTTGATCTTCTAACCTTTTATATTCATATGAAGACGTTTCAACACTCCTTTCTTCTGCTCATTCCAAATCACCTCCCTGAATACAAACTCAAAGTTGTGTATTTGGATTTGAACACTCATTCTTTAATTATAGATTCGTGATATCCGCTCTCAGCATAAAATAAGCATCTTTATTCGCGGATGTGCTCGGATATTTAAAATGACGTGAATATCCGCGGATGCGGATGCGGATATCCGGTCCGCACCATATATATATATATATATATATATATATATATTATATATATATATCATATAATTATATATATATATTATATATATATAGTATTATATATTATATAATTATATATTATATTTATATTACTTATATACTATATATACCTATATTCCTATACCTATATATATATTATTATATAGTATATATATTATATATATATATATATATATATATATATATATATCATATTATATATATATTATATATTATATAATTATAATATATACTATACTATATACTATATATAAGCCAGCAGAATTTGCGAACATTTAATAAGACGACATTTCGACTCGCTTGGATTCTTCATCAGGCCTAAAATGCAGTAAAAATATCACAAAATTAATAAATAACAAGCAAATAATAATACAATTTCTTATTTATAAAATAAACTTGATTTTACTATTCTAAGAGAGAGAGAGAGAGAGAGATGAGAGAGAGAGAGAGAGAGAGAGAGAAGAGAGAGAGAGAGAGAGAGAGAGAGATGAGAGAGAGATTTGAGAGAGACGAGAGAGAGAGAGAGAGATATCATAAATACGAACGTTCAAAATTCGTCGTTTTTGATGCCGCGAAAACACCAGCTGAAAAGGCCAATGAGTATCTATGTGAGCGTTTTAAGGGTCCTAATTGCAATATTCAACGCCACGTTTTAATCGCAGCGTTATAAACGTCCTCATTGCCCTATTCAACCCCGAGTTTTAAGGGCAGCATTTTAAACTTCCTCATTGCCCTATTCAAAAAAAAAAATCAAGCATGGGCTTTTCCAGCTGTTTTATACTAATTCGAGGGTCCTGATCCCAAAACTGATCTCAGATTTTCTCTATCACATCCAATTTCTATGCAATCGGCAAACCGCATTTTCATGGATTTTACCCGAAATTAACACCTTGTTACTGATGATTGCAAGTTACTGTGAGTCAGTGACTGCTTTAGTGATAAAAGATGGTGTTGTATTTGGACAATTGTGTGTTTATTATATACATTTCACAATTTATTACATTATTACATATTGAAATCATTTTATGTACATACATCACAATTATGTAATTTTTTTTCATTGCAGGTTTGTGATCTACAATGGTTACAACATCGAAAGCAAGGAGATGCCGTAATGAATAGATATCTTCTGCCGTACATCTGTGGGAGTCCTTTGCAAGTTCAATGGTTGCAACATTAATACCTTTGTTTCAGCAAGGGTGTATACTTGCTTGACTTTCAAGTAGCGAACTGGGATGGAGGACCAGAGAACATATTTGGGCTCCTCACAAAGTGTGCAAAACGCGGTGCTGAAACTTTGCGATCATGGTCTATCTTAAAGGATAAGAATGAAGCTGAGATTTGGTTTGCCAATGATTTGGAGAGACCAAACACACCATTTTAATGACTGCTACTTCTGCCTTGTCAATATAAAAGATTTCAGTAAGACAGACAAACACCACTTACAATACCCAAATATCCCGTCTGCCAGACGACCAGTTGAATACTGCGAGGAAATACCTGTGAGTGTATTTACTGAGTTACAGGAGATTGATGTTCACAATATCAGTTTACTATCTTCTACAGATGATAAAGATGATGCTCTGACTCAATATAGGCCATCTGTTGCAGATTCTGATACAATTGCTATGTTTAGTCAGCCTGAATTTAATGATCTTGTAAGAGATTTGTATTTGCTAAAGAAATCTGCTGAATTGTTGGCTTCCAGGCTGAAAGAGAAAGGAATACTCAGACCTGGCACTAGACCTGTCTACCTAGAATCAATTTGACGCTGAACTACGAAAGTACTTCCATTCAGATGGTCAACTTGTTTATTGTAATGATGTTGAAGAGAATCTTCTCAATATGGGACTGCTCGCATATGATTCAAGTGAATGAAAACTTTTTATTGACAGTAGTAAAAGATGTTTCAAATGTGTTACTGCACAACAGAAACATATATGATTCAATCCCAATAGGATAGTCTGTACAAATGAAGGAAAAGTATACCAACACCAAGAAAATTCTGGATAGATTGCAATATCATCTTCATGGATGGTTAATTTGTGTGGATTTGAAAATGATTAATGTTTTTGCTGGGGCACAAGGAGGTTACACCGGAATATCTTTTTGTTATTCTTGCTACTGGGACAGTAGGCTACTTAGACATTGAGTGGACTAAGAACCTGGCCAACAGAATCAGTTTGAACGAATGGTGACTAGGAACACCAAGAATGAGCCTCTGGTTGATAGTAATAAATTGTATTTCCCCCCTGCACATAAAACCTGTTGGTTTAATGAAGCCAATTCGCCAAAGCTCTTTGATCACACTGGAGGACTGCTTCAGGCTACTATTTTTTTCAATTTCTTTCCAAGTCTCAGTGCGAGAAGAAAAAGACAGGAATATTTGATGGCCTCAAATAAAGAAAACTCATCAGGAATCCACACTTTGTTAAACAATGACTAGCGTCAGGGCTAGAGCTGCTTGGATGCTTCTCTGGATGTGGTACGGAATTCTTGGGAACAGGAAAGCGGAAAAAATTACCGAGAGATTGTGGAGGAGCTGCTTCTTGAGTCTTCCAAGCACGTTGGATGTAGATGAGCATTCAAAAGTTCATACTTACTAGTCACTTAGACGGACTTTCCCGAGGAACTGGGGTCACGTGGGAGTAAGCATGTAAACGCTTTCATCAAGACATTAATTGTTATGGAGTCGCTAAAAAGGCCGATGAGACACCAATATGGTGGCAGATTACTGCTGGTTCTTGATGAGAAACATTCTACAAGCTGTAGAACGGAGATCATCAAAGAAGAGGTCGTTTAAGCAAATGTAACATAACTATTGTCAATTTACATTTTTGTACATATTTTCCTTAATTTCACATGTCAATTCTAAAATGGTAATAACAATCAATCACTCACATTTATATGCAT
>JABUQX010101915.1:12500-26847 GCA_015478945.1 Trachelipus rathkii | reverse complement strand
AAAAAAAAATATAAATAAAAAAAAATTTAAAAATTGCAAACATTTTAATAGCCAAAAAAAATTATTTATTAATTTTTATAATTATTAATTGTTTTTTGGGTCTTTTTTTTTGATTTGTTATTTAATGTAGTATTTTTAGAAAATTTATAATTTAAATTAAATTAATTAATCCAATAATTTATCTTTTTTTCATTTATTTCAATTTAATATTTCACTAATTTTTTTCATTATTTTTTTTTTCATTTTTAATCAATTATTTATATTATTTTATTATTTATTTATTTAATTATTTATTTATGATTTTATTATTTTAAAAAAAATGGTTTTTTTGTTTTTTTGGAAAGCATCTTCCAAATTTGACATTTTTAATTTTACTTATTTATACATTATATTTGAAGCATCCGTAATTTCCCAATTTTTCTAAAAAAAAATTTGCAATATTTTATATATTTTTTATAGTTAATATTTATTTATTAATATTATTTAATTAAGATAATATTAAATATATAATAATAAATATATTATATTATACTATATTAATATATAATTATATATTAATATTATATATTAATTAATATTTTAAAATATAATTAAAATATATTATAGTGGGATTGCCTTTTTTGTCTAGCGGTGATTTTTTTTTCTGTCTGTTGTAACCGAGCTTCCTTTTTCCCCCCAACTTTTTTTAATGCAACTTGTACAAAGGGGAGGGGGGGGGGCCGGTAAGGCGCTTGGGGGCTTTTTCTTTTTTTTTTTGACATCGTTTTTTGTGTTTCCTTTGTTACCATTTTTGTCCTTAACGTCTTTTTTTTTTCCCGGATTGGCTTGTTACCCCACAACCCTTACCCCCCCAAATTTCTGGCAAAAGGAAGGGAAAGTGGAAAAGAAAAAAAGGAAAGGGAAATAAAAAAACATAATATTTACAATATTATAATTTTAATATTATATAAATAATTTATATTAATTTCTATATATTTTTAAATTTTATATTAAATTTAATATTAAATTATTTTATAAAATTATTAATTAATTACTATTTTTATATAATTTAATTATATATATATATTTATAATAATAATTATTTATATTTTAAATATTTTATATTATAATATTTTGAACCTTTCTAAAAAATATCCCGTTATTTAATTTTAAAAAAAAAAAAAGGGGGTTTGTTTACGATTTTAGTTGAAATTTTTTGTTAATTTAAGTAATTAAATAATTGGTTCATTTTCAATGATAATTTTGTGAGATGAAGTCAAATACTAGCAGAAATCTAAGAGAATTGGGAAAAAGAAATTCAAAAGGTTTTTTTGTTTTTTAGTTTTTTTTTTTCCGATAAATTAAAATTTTTTGTTTCCTTTTCTCAAGATAATTCAGTTGTTTTTCCATCTTTATTTTTTTATTTTTTTTTTTAAAAAATGGTGGTTAAAAAATTATGATTTTTTAAAATTTTCATGTATTTCCAATGTTTTTCGGAAAAAAAAATGTAATGCTTTAAATCTTTTGTTTTTTTTTTTTTTTATTTTTTTTTTTTTTTAACTTTTTTTCCCAAAAAAATTTGTTTGAAATTTGCATGGAAAAGGGATTTTTTTATTTTTTTTTCGAACCCCACTTTTCAATTTTTCCCATTATTATTTGTTTGGGTTTTCTCTTATTCAATTTTGATTGGCGGAAAAAAAAAAATTAATTTTTTTAAAACATTTAAAATTTAAAGGGATTTTCAATTTTAAATTTTTGATTAGTTTTTAACTGATTTATTTGTTTACCAAAATTTTTAAATTTAAAGATTTTTTTTAGCTTAAATGTTTTAAATTTGGGGGAAAATTAAAATTCTTTTTCTTATGATTCATTTCAATTTTAAATAAAAATTTTAAGGAGCCAAATTTATACTGTTTGATTTTCCATTTATTTTTTAAAAAAAAAGGAAAATTTATTTTTTTGCCCCAAAAAAAACATTTTTTTTTTTCCACCTTTTCAATTTTAATTTTTTTTTTTTGTTGTAAAAAACCAAAAAAGGTTTTTTTGAATTTAAATCACAAAAAAAAAAAATTTTGCTATTTTTCCCGAATTTTCAATTTTTTTAAAAAAAAACCCCGTTACCAAAAAATTTTTTTTGGAATCTTATTTTTTGGAAAAAAAAAAAACTTCGGTGTTTTGTTTTCTTTATAATTGACAATGATTTAAAAGGTTGTTTTTAATCATCCCCCAAGTGGGTTTTTTTAAATGTCAACCCGCCCAACACGACAAAAAAACCCCAAACCCCACCAAAATTTATTCATTTTTTCCCCTCCTTTTTAAAAAAAACTTGTTTTTTTTTTTTAACTTATTTTTGTTTTTTTTTTACTAAAAAAAAAACCAGGGTTTTTTTTTTTTTGGTATCAAAACAATTTTTTCCTTTTTCTTTCTTTTCACTTGAAAAGAAACAGTTGGAAGGTTTCTCAATTTAGCAAGATGCTTCCTTTCAATTTTTCACTTCTTTTGGCTTTTTTTTTTTCAAAATGAAAAATAATTTTTGAAAAAAAAAATATTAATTTTTTTTATTGGGGAAAAAACTTTCAAATTTTCAAAAAACAGTTTAAAAAAAACAAAAATTTAAAAAATTTTTCCGGGTTTGGTTGTTGGCTTTTAAAATTTTCGTAAAGTTCCCCAATTTTGATAATTAATGGGGGGGGTTTCTATTTTAATACTTTTTTTCTTTTTTTTCCCCCATTTTTTCCTTTTTTTTTTCCCAACTTTAATTTTTCAAATTTTTTAGATTAAATAATTTTATTTTTTTATCCAAATTTTATTTTTTTTAAGTTTTCCTCCCCTTTTTTAAATTTTTGGGGAAAAGAAAAATTTAAGGGGGAAGGCATGTCAATTAGAATTTTCACAACTCATTTTCCCCATAAAAGGAAATTTTTTTCTTTTTTAAAAAAAAAAACCCCTTTTCATTCCACACAAAAATTCCTTTTCATTTTTATTTTTTTTCCTTTTTTTCAAATTTTTTTCAAATTTTTTTTCTTTAACTTTTTTTTCTTCTTTTTTATTTTGATTCAAAAAAAAAATGCTATGATTATTTGGGGAAAAAAAAAACTTGGAATTGGGAAGTTCGTTTTTTAAACATTTCCTTTCCCAATTTTTGGAATTTAATTTTTATTTTAAAAAATTGGTACACTCAATTTTTAAAACCTTTTTTTTTTTTGTTCCCTTTAAATTTTTTTAATTTTTTTCTAAGAATTCTTTCCAAAATATGTCAAAAAATTGTAAAAAATACGAGTTAATTTTATTTAAGTCGGTAAAAAAATTAGTAAAGGAGTAATAATTTCGGCGAAAAAAATTCAGTTTTTAACGGAGGTTTTAATAATTTTCCCATTTTTGTTTTAATTAAGAATTTTGGAGTATTAAATATAATTTATTTTTATTGTTATTTGTTTTTAAATTTTATATTTCTAGCAAAATGTAAGATTTTTAATATCTTTTGTTTTTAATTTTGGGCAAATGTTAAAAATTTTAACAGTTTTTTTTTTGAGGTGTCAAAAATTTTAAAACAATAAGGCATAAAATTAACACAACAAAAATGTAAAAAGAAGAAAAAAGGTTTTAAAATAAAAAAAAGGGGAGGGGGAAAGGGGAAATGAAAAAAAAAAAAAATTTAGGTTTGCAAGAAGGGATAATCATTAAAAAAAAAAAAAAGTTTAACTTTTTTGAAAAAAAAAAGTGTTTATTTTGGGAAAAGCTTTTTTTTTTAACATCAAAGGAATTTCGGCCTTTTTCCACAGTATCATGTTCCATAAAAAAAAAGGTACTTTTTTTTTTTTTTTTAATTTTTTTTTTCTAATCCCCCACAAAAAATACAAACGAATACTTTTATTTTTTCTTTTTTAGATTTTTAAATTGATTTACTTTTGCATTAAATTTATCAAAAAGATAATTTTGAGGTAACAAAATTCATCTCAACATTTTATTTTTAAAAAAAAAAAAATTTTTTGCAGGAGGTTTCTTAAAAAAACTTAAAAATTTAAATATTTTTTAAGAATTAAGAATTATATCAGGAACAAAAAGAATTAGAGTTTGTAAGACCAAACCCATTGTGGAAAAAAATTCGGTAGAATTTCTATTTCTTGTTTGACCCCAATTAAAGGTTTTTATTTAAAAAAATGTTTTTTAAAAAAAGCAATTTTAAAAAAAAGGGGGAAAAAGAATTTTTCTTAAAATTTTTTAAGGGGAAAAATATTTGGAAAATTTTGGGTTATGTTCTTTGTAATGGGGTTTATTTATAGGGATTTAAATTGGGAAAGGTTTTTTTTGGGGAAGGGGAAAAAAATTTAAGTAAGAAAAATTTTGAATAAATTTTATATTAAAAAAAAAAGGGAAAAAATTTATTTTTTCAATAATTTGAAAAAGGAATTTTTTTTTTTTCTCTTGGTTTTATTTATAAAAGTAAATGTTTATCTAGGAAGGGGTTTTAAAATTTTTGAAAAAAATGGGGAAGCCCCCCAAGGGTTTAAAAAATTTTTGGGGGGGCAAATTTTTTTAGGGGGTTTTTTTTGGGGGCTAAACGAAAGGGAATTTAAAAAAATTATTTTTTTTGGGGAAAAAACGGGAAAAATTTTTAAATTTCCCCAAAAATTTTTCGGTTAGGTTAATTTTTTAAAGGTTTTTAAGGGTTTTTTGAATTCCGTTTTTTTTTTTGTTTGCATTTAAAAAAATAACCCCAAAAAGAGTTTTGGAAATTGTTTTTTTCATGAAAAGGCGCTTTTGGTGGTTTTAAAAAGAGGGGGGCGGGTTTTTCTGAATTTGGAATTAAACAATAAGGTTAATTTTGCCCCAAATTGGTTTTTGTAAAAAAAAAACATTATTAATTCTTGAAATAAAGCAAATTACGCAAATATTTTGGGGGGGACGGGGGAAACAAAAGACTGTGACCTTTCCAAAGTTTTCATATAGGTTGGGTAATTGTTTCTTAACTTTTAAAGAAGGGAAAAAATTTTAATTTTTTTTTTTATTTGTTTAAAATAAAAATTTTCCTTAGGAATAAAAGCTTTACTTTTTCTTTAATTTTGGTTAAAAAATTGAAATTTCGAAACGCAATGGGTTTTTAGTTGGTTTAAAAAAAACCTGGGGAAAAGGAAAAAATTAACAGGGGAAATTTTTTTCAATTCGTATGTTCGCAAAAAAATTTGGAAAAAATTTGTTTATTTTAATTGTTAAAAAAAAAAAGGGGAGAAATTAAGAAAAGCTAAGAAAAATTTTAGGGGGGGAAAAAAAACCCGTGGGAAAAAAAACCTTTTTGGGAATTTTTTGGGGAAAAAAAATAAGGTATTTAGTTTGGAAATAGGGGAAAAAAACATAAATTTTTTTTTAAAAAAACTAATTAAAAAAGATTTATTTTTTTTGGAAAACCCCAAAAAAAAGGGGAAAACCCCCCCCCCCAAAATTAGGTGTTAACCAAATTTGTTTTAAAAGTCATTCTAACGAAAGGGAAAAGTAGGCGAAAATTGGCGAATTTTTTTTTGTGTTTCTTTTTTTTCCTTTTTTTTCAATTAAATTTTATACTAGTTGATGTCATGCTTTTTTAAACGGTGAAGTGATCAGTTTGAAAATGCCTAAGCCTGAGGAAATTTCTATCAATGTAAGATTATTTTATTAATTTATTATTGAGTATATTATTTGGTAATATTTGAACTTTCAACATTATTCATTTTTTCCCCCCAATATTCATTTTTTTTTCCAAATTATTTTTTTAATTTGTTTAGTTTTTAAATTTTATATAGTTTTTTCTTTGTATTAAAAAAAAAAAAAAACATATTTTGGTAGGAGATACAAAATTGGGGGTTAAGGGCCTTTGTTTTTAAAAAAAATAATTTTTTTTTTTTTCAAAGGGTTTGTTCTTTTTTTTTTAAATTATTTTTAAAAAAAACCTTTTTTCAATTTAAATTCTTTATAATTTGTAAAAAAAAATTAAAATTTTTTTAAAAACGCCATTGTACCCCTTTTGGGCCCCAAAAATTTCCCCCCCTCCTCTTAACCCCCAAATTTTTCCTCTTCCCCAAAAACTTTTTCTTATTTTTTTTTTTTCAGGGGAATTTTAATTTTTTTTTGGGGCCACAACCCAAAAGAAAAACCCCAAAAAAAAAATTTTCCCCCCAATTTGTAAATTATTTAAAAAAAAAGGTTAGGGGCCCCCCCAACCCCCCTTCCCCCCCCCCGAATTGATCATTCCTTTTTTCCCATTTTTTCAACCCATTTTTTTTCTACCAACCCCCCCATTTTCCTTTTGGGCCATCCCCCCCACCTTTTTCGGGGAAAAATCTTTTTTTTCAAAAATAAAATTGCCCAATTAAAAGAACCAAAAATTTAAAATAAAAAACCCAAAAAGGGGAAGGGGACAAAAAACCCCCCAACCAAAAACCCCCCTAATTTTTCCCTCCGCTATTATTTTTTTTTCCCTTGTAAAAAAATCCTTTTAGATTATGGGAAAACCCCCCAAAAATTTAATTTTTCCTTAAAAACAAAAACCCCCCCCCCCCCCCCCCCACCGGCTTTCCCACCGTAAATTACTCATTTTCCCCCAATTTTAATTTTTTACTTTTTGGATTTTTTCCCAAATTTTTCAAGGGGAAAAAGGGGCCTTAACCCCAACCAAACCCAAACCCAAACCATCCCCCAAAAAAAAACCCCAAAACCTTTGCCCCATTTTTCCCTTTCCATTAAAAAAAAAAACTCTATTTCATTTGCATTTTCCTTTGTTGCAAAATTTTTTTTTTTCCAATAAAAAAAAAAAAAACCTTAAAAAACAAAATTTTATTTCCTTTTTTTTCCTCCCCCCTTTCATTTTTTTCTCAAAAATTTTTTTTTTTCATTTTTGGTTTTTCCCAATTGTAAAAAAAAGATTTTTTTTTAATTTTGCCCAACCAAACAATTTTTTTTCCTTTAACCCCCACTCCTAAAAAACCCACAATAAAAGGGTTTCTTTCCACCCAAAAATTTTTTTCAAGGGTCCTTCCCGGTCCCCCCCCACTCGAACCCGGCCCCCCCCCACTCTTTTTTTCGACCAAAAAAAAAAAAAAAATTTTTTAAAAAAAAAAACCAGGGGGGGGTATATTAACCTTTAATACATGAGAAAAACCCCACTTTTTTTCCAATTAAAAAACTTTTATTTTTTCCCCATTAAAAAATTTTCTTTAACAAGTTTTTCCCCTTTTTTTCTTCCTTTTTAAACCCCTTATTTTTTTTAAAGGGGTTTTCTTTACTTATTTACCCCGCTCCCTTTCCCTTTTTTTCCCCCAAAAAAATTCCCCCTTTGCCTCAAAAGGTCCGAATATTTTTTGAACCGTTTTAGTTTAAAAAAAAAAAAAAAAAAAAACCCAACCCTTTTTCCAAAAAAAAAATTTTTTCCAAAATCCATTTCCCCCCCCCCCACCCCACCCCCCTTTTCGCCCCTTTTTTCCGGTTTCTTGTCATTTTCAAACCCAAGTTAAAAATTTTTTTTTCCCAAGTTTCCTATTTTTTAACCTGGCAAGGAACCTACCCCCATAGGTTATGACGTAACTTTTTTTTCCCCCACTTTTTTCTAAAAAAAACCCCCCCCATTTTACCCTTTCCTCCTACTTTAATAAAAGAACCCAAAAAAATTTCCCCCCAAAAAAAATGGCCTTTTAATTTTTTCCTTTTTCTTTGGGGGCAAAACCCAAATCAAAACCCCACACCACATTTCCCCCACTAAACAACAGTTTGTTTTTTTTTAACTGTTTAATAATTTTGTGTTCTCAAAAATTACTTTGTTTTCTTTTCCCCACCACTTCCTTTCTTTTGCCAAACCCCCAACCTGGCTTTTTTCAAATTTCAGTTTACAAAAAAAAAAAAAAAAAAAGGGCCACCCCCCCCTTATAATTCATTATTTTCTTTTAAAGATAAAAGGATTTCCCCCTTTTATTTTTTTTTTTTTTTTCTTTCCATTTTTTTTCTTAAAAACCTTTTCCCCATCATGGAAGTTTTCTGTTTTTGCAGCGTGCTTGTTCCTAATTTCCCTTTGTTAAATGGTTTCCCCCATTTCCAATTCCTTTTCTTTCCAAAAAAAAAAACTGTTTCCAAATTTTAAAACTTCTTTGTTTTTTTTTTTCTCCTTTTAACCTATCCCAAAAACCCTTTTAAGTATTTTTCTTTTTTTTGTTTCCTCTTATTTATTTAATTTTTTTAATGTCATATTTTCTTTTCCTTTTTGGGGAGTTTCTTTTTTATATGTACATGTTTCTTTTTTTAGTTAAAACTTCAATTTTCAAAACCCACGCCTTTTGGTATTAAATCACCCTTTTAAAAAACGCTTTTTTTTCTTTAACCTCTTTTCATTTTTTTTTTTTCCAACCCAATTTTTCAACTGTTTTAAAAAAAACCAATTTTTCTTAAACTTTTCCTACCTTTAAGGGCCAAACCATTTTTTTATTCCCCCCGCCCAAACATGGGGGGCTTTTTCCCCTTTTTGCCCAACTTTTAAACTAAAAAAAAACAAAATTTTGGGGCTTTTTTTCCCCTTTTTTTTCATTTTTTGGGCCCCCCAAGGAATTTGGTCTATTAGTAATCAAACTTTTTTTTTTTCAACCATTTTTCAAATTCTTACAACCAACTCATGACTTCGTTCTTTACTTTTATTTTCCCTTAATTGGTTTTCTTTTGCTCAACTTAAAAAACCTGTTCTTTTTTTTTTCAACTTCTTTAAATTTTAAAACCCTTTACTTCCTTTTTCGTGATCCAACCTTTTCCTTTTTTCCAAAAGTTCCCAAAAAAAGGCCCCCCCCCCCCCACTAAAACTTAAAAATTTTTAAACATAGAAAAACAAAAAAAACCATTTAAAATATTATTTGAGTTTTCCCCATTTCCTTTTAAAAAAAAAACCCCTTAAAAACTTGATTTAACAAACCTCAAAAAAAACACCATACTTCAAAAACTTTTACCCGAAATATCCCCAACTTCATTACTTTTTTTTCCACTTCGATTACCCAGTCTCTTTAAAAACCTTTTACCCAAACCCCCACCAAAAAAAAACTAACTTGTTAATTTTTTAACTTTTTTTTGGGGATTAACTTTCTTTGTGTTTTAAAAAAAAGGAAAAAAAGTATTACTTACAAACATACCCCCTTTTACCTTTTTCTTCTTTCTTTCAAAACAAAAAAGAAAATTCAATTTATCCCACTCCTTTAATATTTTTCTGTTTCATTTTTTTCCTTTTCCCCCCGGGGCCCCCACCCCCCAAAAAACCCCCCCACCTTTGGTCTTTATTTAAAACCAATCCCTTTTTTTTGATTTTTCAAAAAAAAAAACCCTTTATTCCAAAAAAAAACCCATTTTTTTTTCGATTTCAACAAAAAAAAAACTTAATTTTTTTCAAATTTTTTCTGGGGAAAAAAGCCTTTTTTTGTTCCTAAAACTCCCACCCCCTCCCAGAAAAAAAACAAATTTTTTTTTCAATTTTTTTTTTCAAAAAAGAAAATTTATTCCCCAGGGGAAAAAAAAAAATCCGTTTTTAAAATGTCACAAACGTTTTTCCCTTTTTTTTCCCAAGATGGGGGGGGGGGGGGAACCATTACGTTTTTTTCCACAAAAAAAAACCCAAAAAAAACCAAACATTTTGGCCAATGTTTTGTATAAAACTTTTTCAAAACTTAAAAAATTTTAAAAAAAAAACCCAAATAAAGAGGAAAATTTAGGGGGGGGGGGGGGGAAACTCGAGTTTAGCTCTTTTTTTTCCAAAAAAGGTTTTCTAAACCAAATAAGCTTTTTTCCGTTACCCCCCCCCAACAGTGGTTTCCCCCACTCATCAAAAAAAATTTGCCCCAAAAACTCCCCTTTTTCTTTTTCTTTTTTTTTTTCCTTCTTTTTGTTTTTCATTTCCCCATTTTTTTTTCCACCCCCAAAAGAAGCCCCCAAAACACCCCACAACATTTCTCCATTCCGAAGCATACCCCAAAACCCCCCACCCAACCCTTCCAAAAATTTTCTTTCGTTTTTTTCCCCTTTTTCATTCCCCTTTTTGGTTTTTTCCAACCAAAAAAAGCGGAAAGGGGCAAAAATTCCAAAAAATTTTGCCCCTTTCTTAAATACCATTTTTTTCCCCCCCCAATTTTTTTTTTTCCCAAAACCTCTTCTTTTCATCTTCTTTCCCCTCAACAAAATTTTATTTTCCTTTTTCTGGACATAATAACATGTTACCCCATTTTTTTTTAACGGGTTTTTTTCCATTTTTAAAAACATTTTCCGTCCGGGGGAAAAAAGATAGGGAAAGGGCCGTTTTTTTACCCCCGGCCGAATTTTCCCCACGGGAACCCTTCTCCCCGAAGGGGCCGGCAATTTTAGCATTTTTTTTCCCTGGCCAAAAGGGGGAAAAAAAAATTAAAAGAAACCAAAAGATAAGGGCAAAAAAAAAGGGCCCCCAAAAAACCCCCAAACTTTTTTTTTTTTTCCCCCAAAAAACCGTCCCCTTTAGTTCCGGCCCTTTCCTTTACGGGGAACCCAACCGCCCAGGGGAAAAACCATTACGGAAATGGATGGGGGGGCAAATTCTTTCTCCCCCAAAAACCAAACCCCAAACAGGGGATATTGAAGTTTTAAGGGTTTTTAGGTTTATGGTTTTTCTTGTTAAAAAAGGTTTCTTGCACCCAAAGAAAGAAGGGGTTTGTTTTGTTTACTTTAAAAAAAGGTTATGGGTATTAATTGGAATTTGTGGGGGGAATAAAATGGGTGTTCAGGTAAAAATAAATTTTTTTTGTTTGGCCTTTGGGGGATTTAAAAATTGTTTTGGTTGAAGGGAAAATATTGAAAACGGGCAAAAAAAGGAGGAAAAAAAAGGGGGAACCGGCCACCCATTAAAAAATTGGGAGGTTAAATTTTTCAATCTTTTCCCGCTTTTTTTTCCATTGTAAAAGGTTTTTTTTTTTACTCTTTTTTTCCCCTATATAATAATAATATATATAATTAATATATTTTAATTATATAAATATATTATAATATATATTAATAATATTATATTTATTTATATTTTTATAATATTATATTTATATTAAAAATATATATAATATAAATTATAATTTAATTTAATATTAAATTTTTTTTTTTCCGTGGAAAAGGAGGGAAAGGATTGAGACCTCATACGGAAAAAAAAAAAAAAAACAATTGGAAGGGGCCCTCTAATCAAAGGAAAAGGAAAAAAGAAAATTTTCCCCTTTTTTCCCATTTTTTGATGGGTTTGGGGCATTTTTTGAAAAAAATGGGGGGCCCAAATTTTTGGGTTTTTTTCCAATTTTTTTTATTTTTCAAATTTGCCTTTTGCAAAAATAACAAACAATTAATTTTTTTTTTTTAATTTTTTTTTTCAAAAGGGGGGGGGCCTTTTTCAGAAACTTTTATTTTTTTTTAAAGATTGTTTTGCGAAAATTTGCCCCCCAAACTTTTTGGCGAAAAAAACTTTAGGGGTTAAAGGCCACACTAAAAACCAAACCTTTTTACCCGAGGCCTTTTCCGCAAGGTTTTTTTTTCCCAGGGGGGAAAAAAAAACTTGATGGATTTTTTTCCAAATTTTACAATTTTCGGAAAAAGGTTGGGTTCTTATTTTTGGGTTTCCTTTTGGCCCTCGGGGTTTTGTTTCTTTATTTTTTGGGGGGGTTTTTTCTAAAAGGGTTGTTTTTTTTCTTTGTGTTCTTGATTGAGGGTTTTTTGTTGAATTTTCTGTTAAAGGGGAAAATTTTTGGGGGGGGGGGCTTAAAAAAAAAATTTGTTTTGTTTTTGATTTTGGGGGGGAGAACTTTTTTTGCCAGATTAAAAACTTTTTAAGATTTTTGCCCTTCCTCTTTTTCTTTTGAGGGGTTTTCAAAAAGGACATTTTTGGAAGATTTGAAGATTGGATTATTTCTGGGAATGGAATCCCAAAGGGGGACAATTTTTTTAATTAATTTTTTCATGGGGACTCCCCCAAGGGGGCAAAAAACCCCTCCACTTATTTGAAAAACCTTTTTAAATAAAACTGGCGGCCTTTAAAACCAAACCCAAAAAGTTTTAATTATTTTTAAGGGGGGGGGGGGGGTAAAAAACCCCCCCGCTTTTAAAAAAAGGATTTTAAAAAAACCAGGGGGGTTTTTTTCCCAATGTGTGTGGAAAAAAAGTGGGGGGAAATAAAAATAATGAGACCCATGTTTTTTTTTTTCTAAAAAAAGCCCTTTTTTTTTTTTTCCCGGCCCTTTTGACCCCCCAAAAAACCTTATGGTAAAAAAGGACCCAGGTTTGAAACCTTTTTTTTTGAGGCCGAAGCCTTTTTTTTTTTCACCCTAGTATTTTGGTAAAAAATTAGAAAAAAATTAGAAAAACATAATTTTATTTTTTTAAAAAAAACTATATAAAAACCATCTTAAGAGCATTTTTGATAAAAAAAAGGGGGGGGGACCCCAAAAAACAGTTGGTTTATTCCAAAAAAAAAAAACCCCAAGGAAGAAAGAAGTAAAATGGCAATTGGAGTATTATCATCTCTACCTTATTCAAAACAAGGATTGGTAATTTAAAAATTATTACCTTGGAAAACGACCCTTAAAAGACACTACCAAAAGTTTTTACGCATCAAAAAGGAGGAAAATGAAAGAGAGGAAGATAATTTTACGATTATTTATTTTTGTTTTATTTTAGGGTATTAAACTTTTTTTTAACTTAAACCAGTTTTTCACAATTTTCCAATGCATTTCTTTATAATTTTATAAGTTTTTTTCTGATCTTTTAAGGTACCAAAGATGCATCATTAATTGTTCTATGAACTTATTTTTGGGGTTTAAGCTTTGTTTTTAAAAAATATTTTTTTCCAAGTTTTGTTTTCTTTTTTTTTTAAATTAATTTAAAAACCCTTTCATTTTAATTTTTTTCATTTTTTATATTTGTAACAAACAAACAAACAAAAAGAATATTTTTCAATCACTAAATGTTGTCAAAATCTTTCTGTTCTAAAACCCAAAATTTTTTTTTTATTTTTCCCTCTTCAAAAAAAAAACCCCTCTTCTTTTTTTCCAGAAATTTCCCCGGGGCCCAAACCCCCAACAAGGAAACCCCCCAAAAAAAAAATTTTTTTTTTTTTTCAATTCCGGATATTAAAAAGGGGGGTTGGGGGCCCCCCCCCCCCCGCCCAAAACCCCTCCCACCTTTTTTTTTCATTCCTTTTTTTCCCATTCTCCAACATTTTCCTAACAAAACCCATTTTTTTCTTTGCCCATGCCCCCAAACCCTCGGGAAAATTTCTTTTTTCCATTTAAATTTTTTTTTTTTCAATATTTTAGAGAAAATTTAAAATAAAAAAAAAAAAACCCAAAGGGGGGGAAATAAACCATAAAACCAACCATAACCCCCCTTTTGCTATTCGGTTTGTTAAACTTGCACTGCTTATTAATTAATCCTTAAAAAAAACCCAATCCCCCAACCCATTGGGGGGACACCATTTATTTTTTTTCTTTTTTACCCAAAACCCCCCCCCACCCCCAACTTCCCCCCCCCCAACTATTTATTTTTTTTTTTTCGTTTTTCATACCATACTTTTTTGGGGGATTTTTCCAATTTTTTTTTTTTTCAAGAAAGCCTATGGGAAAAAATTATAAATTTTATTTTCGCAAAAAAAAAACCAACCCCCTTTCCCCTGCCATTTTTAAACGGCTTTTCCCCTATTAAAAAAACTCTTTATTTTTTTTTCAAATTTTACCCATGATCTTTGGTTGCAAAAAATTTTCCATAAAAAAACCTAAAAATTTTTTTTTACAATTTAATTTCCTTTTTTTTCTTTTCTTCCCCCTTTTTTCATTTTTTTTCTTTCCCAAATTCCATTTTCATTTTAATGTTTAAAGAATTTTTGAATTTCACAAGGAAAACCCCATTTTGTTTTTTTTTCCTTTTTTCCTTTACGTATATATAAATAACCCGCCCAAAACCCCTTTTGGGTTTTTTTTTTTTTTTTTTTTCACCCCCCAAAATTTCCCCAAAGTTTCCTTTTTCCCAGGGGTTCACTTTTTTTCTGGGGGGGGAAACCCGGATGGAAGGGCTTCCCAAGACTTTCGAACTCTTTGTCGGCTAGAAAAAAATAGATAATGTGTTGCTAATGTTTAATGACTAGTCAGCAATTCCTCCCCAATTTAAAAAAAAAGGTTATTTAAACTAATAATTTTCTTTTTTCACTATTTATGCTCTATTTCTTTTCCCCTTTTACCAGTTTTATTCCAATTGAATTCCTAGACTTCCCCCTCCCCCCGCTTTTTTTTTTTTTTTTACGTGTTGAATAAGAGTTGCGATCAGGTTTTTATACCCCTCTATTTTTTTAAACCCCGGCCCTTATTACCCCCCCAAAAAAAAA
>JABUQX010101915.1:0-7500 GCA_015478945.1 Trachelipus rathkii | reverse complement strand
GCTAACTTGATGGTCTTTGATTGGTTCCCAACAAACCAGTAAGAAGTATCTAGTGATGTTCTATTAGTGTTCTATGGGTAGTTTTAGATGAGTGCCAGGTGAGTGCCAGGTGGTGCAAGTGAGTGCCAATGAGTGCCAATGAGTGCCAAGTGAGTGGCAATGAGTGTCAAGTGAGTGCCACATAGTGCCAAGTGAGTGCCACATAGTGCCCAGTGAGTGACACATAGTGCCAACTGAGTGCCACCTTTTTTCAAAGCCTTTTCTAGCCTCCCCTGAGCCTAGAATAGCCCTATATGGGTGTCTACCCTAGGTATAAGGTATGAGGAATCGATTGGTGTAAATTACAAGTTGCTAGGAATGCTTCCTACTATGAGTTAGCATTTTTATAACACTTATAAAGCACTTACACTCGCCAAAGACACTTACACTAGCCCATATACACTTACACACTGCACGCGCCACAGGTTACACTTACATTACACTCACACACTCGAAGCTCAATTTTGTTGCCTCAATATTGATGATTCACCTTTGATGAAATCATCTTTGATGACTCATCTATATTGATGGTTCACCTTTGATGACTCATCTTTTGTCTACCCTCTAGATCATAAGCCGCCCCAGGCCGGAGCAAGCCCCCTCCCGCAAGGATGGAGGCCCCGGCAAACCGTAGGTGCGACCCGGCCGAGCGAATGAAAAATATATATACTTATAAGTCATTCATTTTTTTATTTCATACTTAAACAATAAAAGAATTTTCTTTTCAAATATACTATGAGTCATTCATTTTTATTTCATACTTAAACATTTTTTATTAAAAACATTTTCGCGGTACCTAAACTGTAAACTCATTACAGACCTATTATTTAACACATAAATTTATTAACATTATTTTACTTAATACTTTTTTACTTAATACTTTTAATTTATAAATTTTTAAAAAATTGTATGTAAGAAAGAAAAACCAAGAGTGTCTGATAATAGAAACATTTTATTTTACTACAACTGTACGTAATTTTATTAAAAATATTCATAATTACATACCTTAAAGCAGTAAATCAGTAAATCAATAGAGGTGTTACCTAACACCTAGGGGGATTACTATGCTTTTGTTTTACTGCTTTACTGCTTTAACTCATGTTTTACTGCTTTAACTCATGTTTTACTGCTTTAACTCATATGTTTTACTGCTTTACTCACATATTTATTAAGCATTACATACCTTAAAGCAGTAAATCAGTAAATAATAGAGGTGTTACCTAACACCTAGGGGGGGATTAGTATTGCCCTTTGTTTTAATACTGCTTTTTAAAACTGCTTTAACTCATGTTTTACTGCTTTAACTCATGTTTTACTGCTTTAACTTAAATGTTTTACTGCTTTAACTCATATATTTATTAACATTACAATACCTTAAAGCAGTAAACAGTAATCATAGAGGTGTTAGCCTAACACCAAGGGGGGTTAGTATGATTTTGTTTTACTGCTTTACTGCTTTAAACTCATGTTTTAACTGCTTTACTCATGTTTTAACTGTTTTAAAATCACTGCTTTAACTGCTTTAAACTCCTGCTTTGCTGCTTTAAACTCTCTGCTTTACTTGCTTTTAACTCTCTGCTTTACTGCTTTAACTCACATGTTTTACTGCTTAAACCCTATATTTATTAACATTATGTTTTTTTATTTGTTTTAATACTTTTTTATTTATTTTAATTATTATTTTATTATTTTTTATTTATTAATTTTTATTATTTTTTAATTTTTATTTTTATTTTTATTATTAATACTAAGTGTTATTTACTTCATGCATCCCTATTGTTATTATTATTTAGAACACGCATACACACACACACAACACCCACACACACACACCACACACACACACACACACGCACAACCCTTACACTTATACACCCATTCACTATGACACTACTAATACACACATTCACTATGACACTTAAAAATTTAACACCATAACACTTACATTTACACTTTATACACATGCGGTTCACACACACACACGACACTTGCACTTTACACACATTCATGCTATGATATTATACACACATTCACTATGACACTTTCATTTATCCATATACACTTACACTCACGCACAGATTACTTACACTCACACAGATGTACTTACACTCACACACAGATTTCCTTACACACACTGAACCAGATTTACCTTACACTCACAGAATTTACTTACACTCACACCACAGATGTTTACTTACACACACGATTTACTTACACTCCACACAGATTACTTAACACTCCACACAAGATTTACTTTACACCACAGATTTACTTACACTCGCACACAGATTTTACCCACACACACCCACACACACCACACACACACTACACACACACACACACACACACATCACGCACAACACACACACACACACACACACCCTCACATATACACATCTAACGTATAATTTATTAAAACATTTTAGTTTAATTAAAACATGTAACATTTTATATTACTCATTCAATATAACTAAAAATTATTTCAGTTTCTAAAACTTCTATAAATAAATCATCATTATCTTTGAATAAAGAAATTATTATTAACTGTTATACTTTTTGTTTATAAATTTTATAACTATCAAAGTTTTAAACTAACTTTTACTAAAATTTATGAAAATTTTATTAAAAACATATAATTTTACGTACCTTAAAGCAATAAAATCCGTAAATCGTAAGGGTCAGCCCCTACGCACCACTCCTACATCCGAGCTATGCCAAGCTTTTGTTCTATTGATTACTGCTTTACATGCATCTTTTAGCCATGTAATAAGTATAAAAATAACAAAATAAGTTCTTCTCTGCTAACATAACATGTATTTTATTAAAATCATTCTAAGTTTTTATTTAAAAATAACAATTATTCACTTACATTTATATTATTCACTCGATGTTAACTAAAAATATTTCAAATTTTTTAAATAATTCGGATTTTCTTTATTATTATTATTATTATTATTATTATTATTATCTATGTACATTGACAATCCATCACGAGAAAACACAACAACCCGCACTCCTTACAGATACGAAACTGACCTCTCTCTGTAAAATGTGTTATAGGATAATCCTTTTTGTATCCCGGGGCGATTTAAGCCTAATTCCAGGTCAAAATATATTTCAAACTGACCTTTTTCTGTAAAATGTGGTGCAATAACTACGTTAGGCCTAAATTTAGGCCTAAATTTAGGATAAGCCTTTTTGTAGACGGGCTAATTTAATCCTAATACCAGGTCAAAAGGTAATTCCCGTATAGACAAGAATCATTGTTATTATTATTTTTATAAATATATTTCAAACTGAAACATGCTGGATCGGAAAGATCCTTTAAGCAGGTAAAAAGGAAATGTTTTCCTTACTTGTGATTGGTCGGGGTAATCCTTATCTCTATATGACCTCGTATGTGATTGGTCGAGGATTATTTTATCGTCTTTTGAAAATTAACGTTGTTCTTTAAACTTGTATTTGAGCAGGTTGTGTGTTTTATTTATATTTAGACCCAAAACTCATTTTAAAATCATAGTCATTTTTAGCTGTTAAGCGGTGCAAGTTATCTGATTTGTATTAAAGTGTTTTATTTTTACTAAGTGTTCATATTTATTATAAATACTTACATTGAGGAATAATTTTTAATTTCACTAAAATAGATAATAATTAATTCATTAGATTCATAAGCTAACCACCAGGGCTCAGTATGAGCCCCACCCGCAAAGGCAGCCAACCCCGCAACCCGCAGGTGCGTCCCGCCGCGTCCCGCCCGCCGCGGGCGCCGCGCAGTGCGCACACTATTTCCGCGTTCGCCGCCCGCGCGTGCGGCCCGCAGGCCGCAATCTTCCCGCGCGAATTATTATTTAGACGCACATACACACACACGCACACATACACACACAGCACACACACACACACACACAAATACGCACACTCACTTACACATATAACGTAAATTAATTAAAACATTTTATTTTTATTTTAATTATTATACTTAGTGTTATTTATTCATGACTATTGTTATTATTTGAACACACATACACAAACCACACACGCAACACATACAGCACACACACACACACACACACTCACACGCACACTCACTTACACATATAGCGCGTATAATTTTATTAAAACATTTTATTTTTATTTTATTATATACTTAGTGTTATTTACTTCATGCCTATTGTTATTATTATTTAGAACACACATACACACACTCACACACACACACACACACACACACCACACACACACACATACCCCACCCCTTTTTACACATACGCACCCAAACCCCCTCGATATTTGATCCCCCAACTTGAGTGCCTCTGGTTTTGAATGCCTCAACTTTGATGTCTCAGTTTTGTTGCCTCAACTTTGATGCTCCAGCATTTTGATGCCTCAACTTTGACACCTCAGCTTTTGATGCCTCAGCTTTGATGCTCAACTTAATAACTTAGCTTGGTACCTCAGCTTTGTTGGTTTCATCTTGATGACTCATCTTTGATCGGCGTCATCTTTGGATACACCTATATTGATGATTCAGCTTTATAAGCAGTTACACTTACCATAGACAATTACAACACCCACCTACACTTATACACACATACATTATATCTCTTATTCCACATACGCACATACACATAGACACTTACGTTCACCCATAGACACTTACACTGACACACGCACACACAAATATATATATATATATATACTATAATATATATATATATATATATATATAATATATATATATATATATATATATATATATATATATATATATATATATATATATATATATATATATATATATATATATATATATATATATATATATATATATATATATATATATATATATATACATTAAATTTATATATATATATATATATATATATATATATATATATATATATAAATTTCATATTCCAGCAGGAATATTGCGCTGCGGGCGCACGCGGCGGGCGGGAACGCGGAAATATTGCGCCTGCGGGCGCACGCGGGCGGGCGGGGACGCGGCGGGACGCACCAGCGGGTGCGGGGTTTGCTGCCTTTGCGGGTGGGGCTCATACTGAGCCCTGGTGGTTAGCTTATGAACTAGTGAATTAATTATTATCTATTCTAGTGAAATTAATAATTATTCCTCAATGTAAGTATTTATTATAAATATGATATACACTTAGTAAAAATAAAACACTTTTAATACAAATCAGATAACCCTTGTGCACCGCTTAACAGCTAAAATGACTATGATTTTAAAATGAGTTTGGGTCTAAAAGATAATAAAACACACACCTGTTCAAATACAAGTTTAAAGAACAACGTTAATTTTCAAAAACGATAAAATAATTCTCGACCAATCAAATACGAGGTCATATAGAGATAAGGATTACCCCGACCAATCACAAGTAAGGAAAACATTTCTTTTTTACCTGCTTAAAGGATCTTTCCGATCCAGCATGTTTCAGTTTGAAATATATTTATAAAAATAATAATAACAATGATTCTTGTCTATACTGGAATTACCTTTTTACCTGGTATTAGGCTTAAATCAGCCTGGGCTACAAAAAGGCTTATCCTAAATTTACGCCTTAATTTAGGCCTAACGTAGTTATTGTCACCACATTTTACAGAAAAAAGTCAGTTTGAAATATATTTTGACCTGGATTAGGCTTAAATCGCCCCCGGGATACAAAAAGGATTATCCTATAACACACATTTAACAGAGAGAGGTCAGTTTCCGTATCTGTAACGGAGTGGCGGGTTGTTGTGTTTTCTCGTGATTGATTGTCAATGTACATAGATAAAATAATACTAATAATAATAATAATAAGAAAATTTGAAATATTTAAAAAACTTTGAAAATATTTTAGATTAACATCGAGAATAATATAAATGTTAGTGAATAATTGTTATTTTTAAATAAAAACTTAGAAATGATTTTAAATAAAATACATGTTTATGTTAGCAAGAAGAAAACTTATTTGTTATTTTTTATAACTTATTTAACATGGCTACAGATGATGTAAAGCAGTAAGGTGTCAATAGAACAAAACGTGGCATAGCTCGGTGTAGAGGGGTGCTAGGGGCTGACCTTACTGATTTACTGATTATTGCTTTAAGGTACGTTGAAATATAGTGTTTTTAATAATAATATTACATAAATTTTAGTAAAAGTTATTTAAAACTTGATAGTTATAAAATTTTTAAACAAAAAAACAGTTAATAAATAATTCTTAGTCAAGGATAATGATTGATTTATTATAGAAGTTTTTAGGAAAACTGAAATATTTTAGTTATCTTTGAATGAGTAATATAAATGTACCATGTTTAATTAAAAACAATAACAATGTTTTAATAATTATACGTTCTATTTGTAAGTGAGTGTGGTGTGTGTGTGTTGTGTGTGTGTGTGCGTTGGTGTGTGTGTGTGTGTGTGTGTGTGTTTGTTTGTGTGTGTTTGTGTGTGTGGTAAATCTGTGTGCGAGTGTAAGTAAATCTGTGGTGTGTAAGTAAATTCTGTGGTGTGAGTGTAAGTAAATCTGTGTGGGAGTGTAAGTAAATCTGTGTGGTAAGTAAATCTGTGTGTGAGTGTAAGTAAATCTCTGTGAGTGGTAAGTAAATCTGTGTGTGTAAGTTAATCTGTGTGTGAGTGTAAGTAAATCTGTGTGAGGGTAAGTTGTCTATGCGTGAGTGTAAGTGTCTATGGAAGAATGGAAGTGTCATAGTGAATGTGTGTATAAGTATCATAGTGGATGTGTGTTAAGTGCAAGTGTGTGTGTGTGTGTGTGACGATGTGTTATAAGTGTAAATGTAATTGTCTATGGGTAAATGTAAGTGTCATAGTGAATGTGTGTATAAGTGTCATAGTGATGTGTGTATAAGTGTAAGTATGTGTGTGTGGTGTGTGTGTGTGTGTGTGTGTGTGTGTGCGTGTGTATGCGTGTTCTAAATAATAATAACAATAGGTCTGAAGTAAATAACACTAAATTTAGATAATAAAAATAAAAATAAAATAAAATAATAAAATAATAATAAAAATATCAAATAATATAAAATAAATAAAAAGTATTAAAACAAAATAAAAAAACATAAATGTTAATAAATATATGAGTTAAAGCAGTAAAACATGTGGGTTAAAGCAGTAAACCAGAGAGTTAAAGCAGTAAACCAGAGAGAGTTAAAGCAGCAAAGCAGAGAGTTAAAGCAGAAGCATTTGAGTTAAAACAGTAAAACATGAGGTTAAAGCAGTAAAACATGAGTTAAAGCAGTAAAGCAGTAAACCAAAAGCATACTAATCCCCTTGGGTTAGGTAACACCTCTATTGATTTCTGATTAACTGCTTTAAGGTTATGTAACGTTAATAAATATTATTGAGTTAAAGCAGAAACATATAAGTGTATAATGCCATGAAAGACATGAGTTAATAGCAGTAAATTACATGAGTAAGCAGTAAAGCAAGTAAATAAAATT
>JABUQX010101914.1:15000-19513 GCA_015478945.1 Trachelipus rathkii | reverse complement strand
GAGAGAGAGAGAGAGAAGAGGAGAGAGGGAGGGAGACGAGAGAAGAGAGAGAGTTCAAAAATCTTGTATTTCAAATTTTTCGTACGATTCACTGGCGTCGTGAACGAAATAAAGTTTCGGTACTCCTGCGAAATCTTGCCTATTTTTTCGCTCAAACAGCAAAGGTATGACGCTTGGCTTTTCCTTTATATTTTATATGAAATATGAAGATTCTACCCGTTACGCCCATAGCTTCCAATTTTACTCTTCAGGAACAGAATAGGATCAAAATTATCCAAATTGGAATTTAATTATATAACATTGTTATTTAGTTATTACTAAAGTAGGTTGATTTCTTTAAATTTATTTTAAAATCAGTTTCTTTTTTACACCTTTCATATAAAATTCTAATAATTTATTTTATTTTTATTTTAAATTATTTTATTTAAAGACTAAAAAAATATTGTGTAGGAGCTACCTACCCTGCCTACCCTATGTATACGCCCTGATATATATATTATATATATATATATATTATATATATTATATATATATATAATATATATATATATATATATATATATATATATATATAGATATATATATATATAATATATATATATATAATATATATTATAATATATATATATATATATATATTGTATATATATATATAAATATATATATAGTATATATATATATAATATAGTATATATATTATGATTATTATATTTTATATACTATATATATATAATATATATAATAATATTTATATATATATAATTATTATATATATATATATATATATATATCAGGGCTTGTAGCCTTATTCCTTTTATTTCACTTTTTCCACACTTTTTTTTAGGCTTAATCATTTTTCTTTCAATATTTTTTAAAGCAACAATTTAGCACTTTCTTCATTTTTTAATCCACTTTTTTTGGGGGCAAGGTAGGTACTTGGAGATTCTCTTTTTCTGTTTACCTGTATGACTGAATAAAAATGTTGGTTTAACTAAAAAACATGAGTTTATGAACTCAAGAACTGGAAAACATACAAAAATAATTTAATGTTTAAATTTTTCAATAAGCTTCTTTAAAATATTTTTAATTAATAATTGAGAAATGAAAAATTTAATTTCCAAATTTCTTGGTTATATAGAACGGATCCTCAAGGTTCTTGGTTATATAACTGATCCTCCAAGGCTTCAAAATTAGTGATAGGGAATCAGAAAGCCAGTCAGACAGCGCGAAATTTTCTTGTAAAATATGCATGAAAATGGCTTCCAGGCAGTTTATACAACATTCCAAAGAAAGCAGTTTATATCAATCACAGCCAAAGTTGTAGCCAATTAAAGTAAACAAAGATCAAGTTATACAATATTGCGCCTGTAAATAGTGTTGTAATGTAATCAAAAATGTTGAGAAATTCGTAAGTGATCAAATAAAACGTCACCATCATGATTGCCCCTTGTAAGACAAGGATTTAAACAAACGTATTATTGATGATCCAGCCTTAAAAACTACTGCTATGGAACTTAATTGTAGCGTGCTTGAAATGTGTTGCTGCGGACTACAGTTTTGCTTCTTGCAATGGACTTCGTGAAACTTTTCAGGTAAAGCTTATGTTCATGAGTTACTTCTGTAAATCACACTTTAACCTCTTTCCTTTCCTTTTTTTTTTTTTGTATAAAATTTAATTTAGAAGAAAATTACAAAAAGTTCAACAAAAAAAACTATCTGATTCTTATATTCATAATTGGTCTCAATATATGCTCATTGTACAGTTTTGTTTGATGAAACTACAAATGCTGTACTGTGAAAAAAATTGGAAATTGTATGTGAGGTATTGGTCTACAATGTCAAAAGTTGAGTTCTGTATAAGCCATTTACAGAGAAATTTATTTTTTTCTCCTTTAGGTACTGCTAACAGCTTCTCATTCTAGGGGGAAAAATGAACTGTGCTCTTAAATTACTCATCGATTCATTACAAAAATGTTGCTTATCGCTTTCAGGATCAGACAGTTCAGACATGTTAACAAAATCAGTGAAAGATTAGATTTAACGAGCCAAGTAATCATAGGAAGAAAAAAAGGACTTTTTTAAATTAGGGGGATGCAATTTATCCATACCATATACAATCTTTTTCTAAAGGGTTATAGGGAGGGAGAATTACGTGAAGATGCTTATGAACCCTTAATCTTTAGCCTTCCATCGTTTCTTCCACAGCTGGCCATCAGACTTTGAAAGACTACATGTAGATTCCGAAAGGGCAAACTGGCGTTATTAATTCACAAGTTAACTTAAAACATTGTTCAAGAGTTTTGGCTTACCATTAAAGGAGAGTGCCTGAAAGAGTATTTGGAACAAGGTGGAAGCTTGTGAAGAAGTTATTTCTTACATATGTAGCTAAGCATAGGCCCAACCTGATGAAAAGACCTGGATATCAGAAAATTGTGAGGTTGTTAAAAAAAACCTACCATGAAAGCAGAGCTTAACTTTGTTATATCTAGCGCACACATATCTTTACGAGTGTCACAGGCTTCTTCCAAAAAAGAAGAACCATTAATTCATCTGTTGCATTCTGTTTTGTCATCATTGGTTATGAAACTGTTGGGAAAAACAGCGATTTGCAAGTCAGAAAATTTTCAAAGATTTAATTTAAAAAAAAATTTTGGTACTGCCTGCCTTTTTTTTTAATATCTGAACATTTACTTGCCCATTGTTTGAAGAAGATCCCAGTTTTCTGATGAGGCATTTAAGGAAACTTGCGAATATGTTTGTAAAAGGAACAAATCATTTTTTTTTGTCTGCAGCACAAAAAAACATTTTGCTCTTGTTGAATCTTTAAGCATCTTGGTGAACAATATCATCTGTGTCGAGTTCTCTGTTGAACAAAATTTACATGTCTCCCTAATAAGAAATTGTTTCCAAAAAAGCTGGCCAAATATATGTTGAGAATTGCTAGGTTCATTGCCATGGAAAAATCCATAAGACATTCTCTTAGTAGAGCTGGAAACCTTAATACAACTTGGGAAAAAAGCTGCCTGAACCAGAGTTTCGAAAAAAAAAAACCCATAGATCTGTATTGTGCTCAGTTTGTAATTAATAAAAACCGATCCATCAGTAAACAGTTCAAGATTTCCAACAGTTGAAAGAGTAGTAAAAGCTTCACTGTCGCTGTCACATGGTAATGCAGATGTGGAAAGAGCATTTTCCACATCAGGCAGAACTCTTACAAGTACCAGGTCATCTATGTCAGAGAGAACGTTAAATGCTTTAATCACTGTTAAAAGTGCTCTTAAAATGAATGTATGATAACAAACCTTACCTTATTTCTCTAACCTCCAGAAGCCTCCCCTTTCATGGGACATTTTTAGCATATATAACACATGACATTGCTCTCTCTGGATAGAGAACGAATGGAAAAATCAAAAAAAAAGAGACTCGAACAGATTGAAGCCAGCAAAGGCTTGAACCAAAGACAAAAAATGTGCTGAAGATGAAAACAAAAAAACAACTTGACCAAAGACGCGAAAAATTTCTGATGCAATGACCAAATGACTGAAGAGCTACCGAAAAGAAGGAGCAAAGTGGAAGTGCAGGCAAACTGTTATTGGAAGCTAATGAAAGATTGATAAGAGCTTTAAAGAACAAAGATTTTAGTTTTGAGTGAAGCAAGCTTGGCCCAAACGATACTGAAAGATTAGAAGGTGTCAGTAATGTTCAGAAAGAAGCATCTGAAAAAAGACGTAGTGTGGAAAATTTACAAGTTGCTGTTGAAAAACGAAAAACAAGTTTCATTTCAGACTTTTTTCAAAAAGGTTTTAATTACCTTTTAAATTATTTTTTATAATATAGCTTGTTCTTTCTGTAACCAATACAGTAAGTTTATTTTTTAATGGGTTATAGTTTATTTTATATAAATATTCCATTTTCTTACATTATGACTTTCCTAAAAACTAACATTTCTTATTAATAATATACTTCATCCCTTTCATTTATTCTATATTTTAAAACCTACTTCATAGTTCTTAGCATCTCAAAATATTAAGTAAATAGCATGTTATTATAGTAAATAAGTTAGGTCACATTGAATTTTAGTAATGGAAATTGTAAATTCTTTTCACTTTTTTCTCAAAAATATGTAACTTTTTTCAGCATTTCAGTCATTTTTTTTTCACTTTTTTCAAAATTTTATTCATTTTTTCACTTTTTTTTTTGAATAAGAAACTCCGCTACAAGACCTGATATATATATATATATATATATATATACTATATATATATATATTATATATATATATATATATATATATATATATATATATATATATATATAATTATACTAAGTATAATATATATTATATAATATATATATAATATATATATATATATATATATATATATATATATATATATGTATGAATGTGAGATGCCTGTTTATGAGAGAGAGAGAGGGAAGAGAGAGTGATGAGAATAGAGAGAGAGAGAGGAGAGAGAGAGAGAGAGAGATGAGAGAGAGAGAGATTGAGAGA
>JABUQX010101914.1:0-5000 GCA_015478945.1 Trachelipus rathkii | reverse complement strand
TATATTATAAACAATGTTACTTATACTAAAATCATTTTTTTGCATATCAAAAATTTGGAAATAGCTATTTCCATATTAAAAGTATAGAAAAAGCGCAATGCTTTCGATTTATGCGTTTCATAATAGTAATATGCGAGATTGTATATATTATGCTATGAATTAGTATTGTGATTATAGTACTATATTACGGTAGTCTACTGTGAAGGTAAGTATATATTATTGACCTAAAATAGGCCTAATATTAGTATATATATTTAGGAGTATATATATATATTATGGATATATAGTTTAATAATCATAATAAAATATACCTAAATATAATAGTGATATATTATATATAATATATAATGAGAGAGAGAGAGAGTAAAATCGCTATTCATCCATACACACACAACATACATATAAAACGCGATACTTACACACCACCATACCACACAGCACACACACACGTTACCGCACTATACAACACACACACTATCACACACACACCACACACACACGCATAGGCTACTTACTACAACACACACACACATAACACCCACCCTAGACACTTACACCACATCATGCACCTACACACACACTGCTGACACATACACCCGACCCTATTATACAACGCCACCCCCCTTACCGACCCTGCCATGGATACATACACCAACCCTAGCTCACAGCCTACTCCCACCACACCACTATGACACTTATTGCACACACGCACACCCGCTAGGCTATTTATACACACACACACACACATACGCTAGGCTTTTTATACACACATACACCTACCCATAGGCACTTACGCTCACACCTATACCTACACACACAAGCACACATATCTAGACCCATGCATCCACCCTTGATACATATACCCGAACTTAGCTCACAGCCATACACCTACACACACCAGACAACACCGATATATATATATATACACCTTTTACTTAAAATAAAAAATGAGTCATGTATCAGGGAACGGTATCCAGAGGAGCGTTTGGGGGTAAAGCTCCATCAGCGACTAATTCACAATTGATGAGTCGAGTACTGAGGCCATGTAGTTACACTCTAAAACCAGGAAAAGCTGACCAATAACATTAAAAATTAGAAATCTATTAAAGAAGTCTATGCCATATAAATAATGAAAAAAGAAATGAGGAATCGAGAGGAACGAAAAAAAAAAACCAGAGGTTGTCTGATATATAATCATTTAAATAATCGTTTTACACAACTGGTACGATTAAATGTTATTAAAGCATTAACATTACAATACTTAAAGCAGTAAATCAGGTAAATCAATAGAGGTGTACCTAACACCGAGAAAGGGAAAATTTTAGTACTGCTTTTTGTGTTTACTGCTTTACTGCTTCTACTCATGTTTTACTGCTTTACACTCATGTTTACTGTTTGTTAACTTATATGTTTTACCGCTTTAACTCACATATTTATTAACATTTACATACTTAATAGCAGTAATCCAGTAATCATAGACCGGATAGACTAGGCCGTAAACACGCTAGAAACCGAGTATTAGATATGCTTTTGTTTTTACTGCTTTATGCTAAAGCCATAGTTTTACTGCCTCTCTACTCATATGTTTCATGTTTTAACTCACATATTCATTAACATTTACAATACGCTTAAAAGCAGGTAAATCAGTAAATAATAGAGCGTTTACCTAACACCAAGGGGATGTAGATTATAGAGACTTTTGTTTACTGCTTTACTGCTTTAACTTCCTGCTTTAACTGCTTTAACTCATGTTTACTGCTTTAACTTTCTGCTTTTACTGGCTTCTTTAACTCATTGTTTTACGCTTTAACGTCACGTAATCACATCGATATACATCCTTAAAGCAGTAAATCAGTATAATCAATGAGCCGGGTGCTCTACTAAGGGATTAGTTATGGCTTTTTGTTTATACTTGCGTTTACTGCTTTTAACTATCTGCTTTAACTGCTTAACTCTTGTGGTTTACTGCTTTACTCTCTGCAATTATATACTGCTTAACTATCTGCTTTGCCTGCTTTAACTATCTCGCCTCCTCTACCTGCTTAACTTTGCTTTACTGCTTTAAACTCCTGCTTTACTTGCTATTAAGTGCGTTATCTGTCGTTGAGCAGTACCTTAAAGCAGTAAATCAGTAAATCAATAAGAGATGATTGTTACCTAACACCTAAGGGGATTAGCATGCTTCTTGTTTTACTGCATATTTACTTTGCTTTAACTTTCTTGCGCTTTACTGGCTATCGAATAAGACGTTTCTGCCTTTACTTTCTTTAACTTTCTGCTTTACTGTTTTAACTTTCTGCTTTTACTGCTTTAACGCTAGCCTAGGTTTTACTCGGCTTTAACTCATAAGCTTTAGTCTTATTCTAGCCAATTATGAGCCGTGATTTTTATTTTGTTTTTTAATATCTTATTTCACGTTATTTATTTTATTATTATTTTTATGTTAACTTAATTATTATTATTACTTTTATTACTTCATTATTTTTATTTATTTTTAATTATTATACTTAGTTTAGTTGTACTTCAGATGCGCGTGAGTTGTATGCTAGTTATTTAGAAAAGCACACAGTTGAAACACACAACCAAGCACACAACGCAGCACACACACATCGGAGCACACAAACACACAAAACACACACACTCACAAAGATTACTTACATCACAACAACAGACATTTACTTACAACACCGACAGAAATACTTTACACTCCACACCGATTCTTACTTCAGAGCAGGCTCATAACACACAGTATACAATAATTGGGACACTGTAGCATTAATGAAGACCCATTCAAATGACACTGTTTACATTATGCACTTTTAACAACTCACAACAGCACCCCAGTATCATCATGCCAATCTACCAACTTTCATTGCCCACAGAGCCGATATGAAATCCAAGCCCAGCCGACACTCTTACTTACAAACTTTAAGGCGGAAGTCTACTAACGTATTATTGTCTCATTAACAACATTTTATGTTTCTAATTAAACGTACAGCTGGCTTCATTATGTTATTCATTCAGAATACTAACTAAAATATTTCAAAGTTTCTTAAAACTTCTATAATAAATCAATCATCACCTTTGAACAAAGAATTTATTATTATCTGTTAATACTTTTTGTTTATAAAATTTATAACTATCAAGTTTGAAAATAGGTTTCTACTAAAAAATTTTATGAAATTTCTATTAAAACATATATTTTAGCTACCCTTAACCCAGGCAATATATATGTAGATCAGGTAAATCCAGTCAATGGCAATCCTAAGCAAAGGGAAGAAAGGCCTAAGCACCTCCGCCGTGAGCCAAGGACATCCCAGGCGCATATGTATAGTCCATCGGTATTTGTGGGTATGATAAGTACATCTGGACTTACTGGCATTGTTACAGATCAATCATATTAGCCATGTAATAAGCTAGTTAAGAGAAGAACAAGGGTAAGTTCTTCTCTGCTAACAAACATGTATTCTTTATTAAAATCTTCTAAGTTCTTACTGTAAAAATAAACAATTATTCACTCCATTTATATTACTCGTTCGATGTTAACTAAAAAATTTCAAAGTTTTTGAAATAATTCGGATTTTCTTTATTATTATTATTATTATATAATGTACATTGACAATCCATCACGGTGAGGCCAGCGAATCCGTGGGAAATACACAACAACGCTGAGAACTCGGATGGGAGACATGCGCAGACTCGCAGTTAGCTCGTTACGAGGCAGACGAAGTGGTGCACGCCGAAACTGACCCTCTCTCTGTTAAATGTCGTTGTTGAAATTAACTACTTATTATGCCTAATTTAGGGATAATCACTTTTGTAGCCCGGGGGCAGATTTAGGCCTAATTCCAGGTCAAAATATATTTCAAACTGACCCTTTTCTGTAAAATGTGGTGCAATAACTATATGCCAGTGTCGGTGATTTGGTCGTTGTGGGATAGTGAATCTGAAGAGAGTTTTGGAGAGAGGTGTTAGCAGAGATTTGTGCGCATGCAATAGAGTATCACGTTGTAATAAAGAAAGTGGCGACCGGAGCCTAACATAGATATAGGATGCTAAATACTTATAACGAGCGTAGATAGTCACAGAGTTAATTGGGTTATGGCTTTAGTTGCCCAAGGGTGGATCTATGAAGATTTAAGTAGCCTCCTTCAAATTACACGTAGGCATGGTGAAGGTTCTAATAGACTATAGATGGCTGGTCGCCGATGTAGGGCAGCATTGTCGCCAGACTATAGGTTAGGTCTAGGACATCATTCGTTATCAGTTTTAAATTTTATAATTTTTTTTGTGATAAATATATTTCAAACTGAAAAATACTTGCTGGATCGGTAAGATCCTTTTAGAGCGGGTAAAAAGGAAATGTTTTCCTAACTTGTGATGGTTATCTGTTGGATGGAGAAGGGAGGTCGGACGGAAGTTGTGAAGTGTGAGATGTCATAATTCCTTAGACGTTAGCGTAAAATAGAGTTCCTCGTATTGTGATGGTCGAGAATTAATTTTATACGTCTTTGAAAATTAACTTTGTTCTTTTAACTTGTATTTGAGCAGGGATGTGTGTTTTATTATCTTTTAGCCCCCCAAACTCATTTTAAGATCATAGTCCCCATTTTAGCTGTTAAGCGGGGCACAGTTATATGTGAATGGTCTCGATAGGTTATATAAGTTAGATTGGTATGTTGGCTTCTTGTTCTGCTTCACTAAGTGTTATATCTATTTATTTTAATTAAATACTTACAATTGACGATAATTATTAAATTTCACTTTAGATGCTAATTAAATCGCTCTTTATAATAATTAATTGCGATCGTAAAGTTCATTGACCCGCTAAATTCACAAAGGGGCATGCAGACCTACATGAGCAGTCGTTGCGACCCCACCCGCGGCTGAAGCAAGGCGGGTGCTAGGCAAATGCTATCGCAACGAGCCGCTGCGGTGGCGTCCGCCGCGTTCCCCGCCCGCCGGGGATTATGTTGTACCTGTGCTTATGTCGTGTTGGA